>CAJNJA010044586.1:0-51242 GCA_905231915.1 Symbiodinium necroappetens | reverse complement strand
TTTACCCTATGACTTCCAGCAGGCCAGACAAGCCTCAAGAGACCCGGCCAAAGCGATGTGGCTGTGGTCGGGCATGTTGAGCAGCGTGGCACTTGGGGCCACTCCGACCAGATCAGAATTAGCAGCATAAATGCATAATCGTCGTCAATTCCAGTAGTGCCTACAACAGCAGAGATTCTCGAATCACATGGTGTTCAGCAGTGCTCTTAAGCAACGATCCCCAAAGTCTTATCAGATTATTATATCCTACTTCATACTCTCTTGGCCAGCGTTTGCAATGCACAGAGTTGTGAGATTGCTCCGCTGCTGCAGGCTCCAAAAAGGCCAAGCAGAAGTATCATGGGACTTGTGCTGGCGAGAGTTGGCAAAGATATGGAAGCGCCCGGGATTTGGGCAAATGAATCTCAAGCTCTGCGCAAAAGACAGAACGAGAATGCATGGTCCAAGTACTCGAAAGCTTGTTCATATACAGGACTCCAGGACAGTGATTTCTGTCCTGGAGAATTTGCCCAAATCGCTCGTAGTTATAATGTCTCCAAGCGCACCACCCCTTGCAACCGGAAAGTGCGGAAAGAAGTAGGAAGTGCGCAAAATGCGCACATCTTCTGCGTCTCTGCGCCAGGCTTCGAGCCACTGGCACCCAAGCCTCTCTCATCTCAAGGACTTCAAAACAGCCCGCTATTTGGGAGTCCGAGCAAGCATCTGCACACCTAGTCTGTCAGTGGTCCTGAATTCTGTGGAAAGAACTTCGGAAAGAACCACATACTGGCCAAATCGAGATCATGAATGCAGCGTGACTTTCACATGCTCCCGCTTCGGCCACGTAACGGCACGGAGCTGGAACGCCTCTGGCATGTCGGATAAATTTGGAAGTGGATGAAGGTTCGCTCCACTGGGAGTGGAAACGCGGACCTAGTGTCCTTTGAACTCGCAGTCTCAGCGTGCTTTATATCAGAGGTCTGCAGGGTGCTCGTTGGTGACACCCCATCGTCGGTCATCCGCTTGAACCTCGGACTGAAAGGCGAAGACAATGCTAGCACTACTAGATGTAACACCGAAGAGCATCAGCAACGGAATGATACCATGTACAACGAAAACTGGTCATAGTCGCAAGTGTCGTTTTCCTCCTCGTAGTCGCAGCAGCAGCAGCCGCAGCAGGAGCAGGAGCAGGAGCAACAGCCGGAGCGGGAGATAGGCGGGGGAGTAGAAGCAAGTAGTAGTAGTAGTAGTAGTAGTAGTAGTAGCAGTAGTAGTAGTAGTAGTAGTAGTAGCAGTAGCAGTAGTGGTAAGCTGAAGTAGTAGACGTACTCGTAGTCGTAGCAGTAGCAGCCGCAGTAGAAGTAGCGGTAGCAGTAGCAGTAGCAGTAGTCAGTGGTCAGTAGGCAGTAGTTAGTTGTTGTGGTGGTAGTAGTAGTAGTAGTAGTAGCAGTCGTGGTGGTGGTGGTGGTGGTGGTAGTAGTAACTAGTAGTAGTAGCAGCAGCTGTTGTAGCAACAGTAGCTCAGTTCTTAACAGCAGCAGCAGCAGCAGCAACAGCAGCAGCAGACATTGCTGTTGGTGCTGTTGTTGTTGCCGCTGCTGTTGCTGCTGCTGTTGTTGTTGTTGCTGCTGCTGTTGTTGTTGTTGCTGCTGCTGCGGCTGCGTGCCCGAGGCGGTTTGACTAGGAGCTGTGATGCATTCCGTTCCAAGCCGCAGGGTGCGGAAGAAAACGACATTGGAAGAAGATGTTGTGCAAGTTGCCGACGGTGAAGCTGCAGAGGGGCAAGAAACCAGTCGTAAAAATAGCCGACAACTTTGCCTTCAAGAGCACGCTACTGTCTGACTTGCAAAGGCTTGAAGCGGGATGGCCCGCCGCAGCATCAGCACGATAACCCCACCACAAATTGCGTCTCCTTACCGCTGAAGAGAAAAGAACCTTTGGGCCACAGGCGGAAGCTGAAAAAACATGTGTCACCACCTTCACCTTCGGGAAGTACAAGGGCAAGACTTTTGCGTGGGTGAAAGAGAATGCCCCCAAGTTATTTTATGCGGGTGTGACGTGAGCGGGACAGCTTCTTTGAGAAGCACCGCACATTGCAGCAAAGCCAAGTGGCAGAAAACATTTTTCCGGAGGAGGTCTTGGCTGCGACGTGACCATGAGAAAGCTGCGTTAGAGGTCATCGACTCGTGGAAGTCTGTGGGGCCCGAACACGCTGCTGTTTCCGATCAAATCACGGAAAGTGCGGCCAAAAAACGAAGGAATGTAGCCCGGTTCAAGAGTGTGCCTCCGGAGCAGCGGACCGAGGAATAAAATACCAAACCGGCGCGAAGAGCACAGGTACCGCAAGCACGCACTGGTTTGCAGCCCAAGCGAGCAAGTCCTCTGCAGTTAGTGGTGGCTGGTGGCCAAGAGAGAGACCGGCATCCTTCTGGACTTGAAGGGTGAGCCATGCCCCGTGATTAGTTAGCTGCCAACAGCATGGTATGGACGACACAACTGTTTTCGCACAACTGGGTACAGCAGTGGAGGGCGTGAGTCGGGCAAAGACATCACGGCATAGAACGTGTGCTACCGCTGCCTCAGGCCCATCATTCTCGACGTTCACATTGGTCCCAGGCCCTCAGATTCACCTTTGATGCTGTCACTTTGATCCCAGCCCCTTAAATCCACGTCTGCTGCTTGCACTTCGGTCCCAGGCCCTCAGATGCACGTTTGCTGCCCTCAGATGCACGCTTGCTGCTTGCACTTCGGTCCTGCTTTCACTTTGATCGCAGGCCCCCAGATCCACGTCTGCTGCTTTCACTTTGGTCCCAGGCCCTCAGATTCACGTCTACTGCTTGCACTTTGGTCCCAAAGCCTCAGATTCACGTCTGCTGCTGTCACTTCGGTCCCTCAGATCCATGTCTGCTGCTTTCACTTTTGTCCCAGGCCCTCAGATCCACGTCTGCTGCTTTCATTTGTGTCCCAAGCTCTCAGATCCACGTCTGCTACTCTCATTCCACCTGAAGACGAAAGTCTCATCGCACTCGATGAATGCTGATGTTTGATGCGGCAGTCGCCCGAAGATGAAGATGATTTGGCTTTGAGTATCTTTGCATCGACTGCCATCTTCATTCGGCCACGTTGAACCCAGGCCCTTGCACACGGTTGGGACAAGCTCTGCCTTTAAAAAACAGCATCTGGGTCAGGGTGAAGCCTTCCATTATCGCGTGGAATGTAAGGATGGCATACTGGGCCCCCAACTTCGTAAACAGCAAGTTGTTCATCGTCACCGGGTATCGCTGTTGGCCTATCACAATTGCGCTAATCATGCCATGTGTACGCCCGAATCACAGCTACATCAAGCGCATCACAACCAATTCACAACCAAATCACAGCCAGATGCAGCCAGCTCAGAGCCGACTCACAACCAGCCCTCAGCCGAATCGCAGCCGAATCACAACCAGGTCACAGGTCACAGCCGAATCACAGCCGGCTCACAACCAACTCACAGCCGCATCACAGCCGAGTCACAACCAGCTCAAAGCCGACTCGCAGCCCAATCACAGCCGGACTCCAGCCGAACCACGACCAAATCACCACCGCATCACAGCCAACTCACACCCGGAGCCACAGCCAGCTCACAGCCGAGTCACAGCCGAATCGCAGCCGAATCACAGCCAGGTCACAGCCGAATCACATTTACAACCTTTTGCCCGCGTTGTTTACCAATTTACCAGTTGTTTACCTCTGTCGTCACCCAGCTTCATGACCGAGAGTTTATTGGAAATACACCCTCGGAATGAACAACAACCTTTTCCTAGCTCTATTGGGGCAGGGGATGAATTTAAGAAACATTGCTGTTGCCACCTGGCACATATGGCATTATTTGTTTAATCTAATTTTGTCTTGCGGTCCGGTGCCCTGAAGCAGGTGCCGACAGAGATATACCCGCTCACGATGAACAACGTGCTGTTTCCGAAGCTGAGCGGGCACAGGCCACCTATGCCATCCTCACATACCACATGACATTGGAAGGCTACAGTCTGACCCAGATCGTTCGGGAACTGGACGTGTCGGAACCGTATGCACGAGCCTGGGCTCAACGTGCCCGAGTGATGATGGCAGTCAACGTAGAGAGACGCCAGAGCCAGATCATCTTCGGGCGACTGCCGTACCAAACATCAGCATTCATCGAGTGCGTTGAGACATGTGTCTTCAGCTGGAAGGAGAGCGATGAAGAGACGGCCACCTACCAATGGTCCGTGAACTTTGGCACCGTGGAGCGTGGCAGCCACAAGCTGTGGCTGAAAAGGATGTCGCTCCGAACATCTCTGAATGAGCCGAGGATCCGCAGATGCCAAGATGCATATCGCACTGCTGTGGACAAGGCTGACTTCGACAGCCGCACCCGTGCCCTCATTGGGGGCCCTCATGTTCTCCGACAGCGCCCCTGCCTCTGTCCACACGAGTCATCCGGGCATTGTAGATGCTGCTCCTGTGAAAAAATCATGGGAATCCTATGAAAAATTATGGACATCCTAGGAAACCATTCCATGGAAACCCTATGAAATTCCATGGCCGTTGCCGTTACGGAGTTGTTGGGGTTGATGTTGCTGTTGCTGTTGCTTTTGGTGGTGGTGGCGGTGGTGGTGGTGGTGGTGGCCGGCGGCGGTGGTGCAGCAGCAGCAGCAGCAGCAGCAGCAGCAGCTGCTGCTCCTAGAGTCCTGGATGCTCTTGCTGCAAGCCTTGCAGAATGGATGATGATTCCTGAGCCCCCTGCTTGTCCATTGCAGCGGCGAAGTCTTTTTTCGAGAGGATGGAGCCCAGCTTCTTGTGCAAGCGCTGGCGAATTCGCCTGGGGCCCAGGGCATAAAAGCTTGTAGGGAAAGGATGAACACGCTGAGGTTCGGAACACTAACTCTTGTTGGGGCAGCGTACCGTTGTGACACCGTTGTGTCGAGGTCTTGTCGGCTTAAAGCGCGATAAGCCTCACGTGGCTGGTGTTCGTGTCCTGTGAATCTGACTAAGACTGACCAAGCTTACCAGAACATGGACCTGTGTAATCAGAGTCCGCCCGGCGATCATGGGCAAGAGAGGCAACAGGAACCCGAAAGCTTCTTCAGATGGTGTTTCACTTCTCGAACGATGATTACGACTCTAGCGGGACACCATAGAGGACCCTAGCATTCAGGGGCTCGGAAAGGCCGAGTGCTTGTTCATGTATTGGCCTCTTCTGGACTCTTCTGATTAGGGTTCGCTTTTCAGCTGCGTGAAACCCTGATCCGTGAGGCTCAATTTTGATAAACCCTAGAAGAATTCAAGAACTTCGCTCCATCTTTCTGCTTAGCGGGACGGCGATCACTCAGGGATTCCGGGATCATCTTACGTCTCATGGAAAGATCATGGGATTACCTGACCTGGCCTCTTCAAGGAGTTGTTGTTCGATGCTTCCTGGGTTGCATCCACAGCCGCAGCGATGAGCTTCTCTAGGTTGGACCTCCGGGGTTTCGGGGCTTCGGGGGCGCATCGTAGGCGCGTGGATATGTGAAGAGCTAGGCCAGGCAGTTAGCAGCGGAGCCTCACGTCGTGCTCTAGGATCCAACTAGAAATGCGGACACCGAGACTGCAACCGAACCCCAAAAAAGCGATGCCAGCTCAGCCTAGTAGGAAACTGGCAAAGAGGGAATTCAGACTTGCTTGCGCCAGAACGTGCTCACCCGCTGGCCTTTTCACAGGGATGGGGACCTTTCTGTCCTCGGCTGTCGGAAGCACCTGGAACCCGATTCAATCTATCAATGACAAGGCAAGCAGGCCAGGGACGGCCTCGAAGATCTGTTTAGTCCATGCTGTCCCACATGAAAGATATTACTATCTTTGTCCGTGCTCGCCTACGTCTGCTTCATACTTCGAGGCATGGAGTTTGGGATGTACTGGTAGCGCTGAAGGGATGCCTTTAATGCTGGCTTACGTGTGTAAGTTTACCTCGCCGGGGTTCGAGGCGGAAACTCAGCGGGTGAGCTGAGGATCGCAGAGGTCTGAGGGGCGGCTTAGGTGGAAACCCATGAGCTTTGGGGGGTGCATCATCTGCATCAACTTGCAGCGGCAAGTCCCACATCTTGGGGATCTCCCAATGACTTCTGAACCTCGGAGCTCTTCTTGGACCTGCAGCCCCTGAAGCTCTCAAAACTCGAAACCCTCAAACCCCACACTAAACCCGAAAAGACCTGAACCCGGTGCCTGAGGCTCTTCTAGCAAGCCTTACAGTAACCCCCTAATATCGGGGCCTTAATAATTAGAAGATACTATACTACATTATACTATATTATACTATGTTATACTACAGTATATTATACTATATTATGCTATCTTATGCTATCTTAATACTATAATTATACTCAACTCCCCAGAGGATCCCGGGCCTGGGTAGAGCAGCCCATCGATTCCGGCTGGGGCTCTTGGGTGAAGCGGCACATCACCTCAAGGTTTCAGAAGCTCTTAACCGACCGGGCTTCGGTGTTTTCTTTTCCGTTGTTCGGGGTTTCAGGGCTTAGGAATTTTAGGGCCTTTTAGGGTTTTAGGCTTCAGGGTGTAGCGTAAGGTTTAGGGTCTAGGGTGGAGTGACTGGGTTTGGGGTTTGGGGGTGCTCTGGGGGATTGGGGGTTCGGCTCAAGAGATCCCGCGCTAGTTATGGGTTCAGGGTTAGGGCTTTAGGGTTTTAGGGTCGGGTTGGGGTTCAGGGTTTAGGGTTTTGGGCTGAGGGGTTTGCGGTCTAGAATTTAGGAGTCAAGTCTGGTGGAGCCTCCGACTTTCCCTAGGCAGCACTTTGGTGCATCACCGCAGCGCACGGTGGCAAATGCCCTGCTCCAGAAAGTGCCAAGAAGCTCGCGCAGGGTGGTAGCAATGGGACCTCAAAGCTACACTCCGTTCTTTGCCGTGCTTTTGAGCCGAAATCCCATGGGAAAATGGAGGAGGAGGAGTCGATGGCAGTTTCACGCAAGCTGGCCTCATCCTGAGCTCAGGTGCTCTGGGGACCCTGCATAAGCCACTGCACGCCCTTTTTTACTCGAACCGTCCAGATGCGCTCCTCTATACGACACAAGCACGGAAGCAGCTCAAACGTTCCAAACGGAAGAGGCCCATGAGATAAGGCCAAGGCCGGCATCAAGGCAGGAAACGGGGGTTGATGCTGCATGGCACAGGGCAGGCATCAGTTCCGGGGCCTGGGTTTAGGGCTTGGGCGGCAAGCTTTGCAAAGGCCTGCGGGACTAGGCCGATCCGAGCCAGCTGGTGCACTGGCTTTCAATCACGAGACCTCTCGAGCCGCTGGCTTCAGCTCTGTCAACGCGCGCGGTTTTCGCACAGCTTAGCTTCTCGATTGAAACCCTGAGTCCTTCTAGCAGGGTGCAGGAGATGCAAAGCTGAAAGCAGCTCCTGAGGCGAGAGGTCTCGTGGCGAGCTATTGCAGACCAAGCCGCTGCACTGCGGCAGCGGCAGCGGACCCCACATTGGTTCTTGGGGGTTTCGGGCTTCGGGTTCCCCATACCCCAATCCTCATGCTGCACTCAAGGCATCAGCTATCCACGAACTTCCTAAAACCCCTAAACCGTAAGCCGGGGCTCAGTACTGCCGCAGGGATCGCACCGGAATCATCGGATCCCGAGCCTGGGAGAGCGAGGGCTGGATCAGAACCCTCGGCAGCAAGCCGATTTGAAACTTTTTGAACAGACGAACCTAGGTCATAGGGAAGTCAACAAATGAAAAATAGACAAGCAAGTCGAATAGCGAGTTCGTTGCCAACATGTGTATGTATATGTATATGTATGTGTGGGTATATATATATATGTATATAGTTCACCTTCTCACATCGGTGCGTAGACTTTATGAAAGCATACGTGCATACATGGCTAGATGTTAGCTGCTAGATAGACAGATAGATATGCAGAGAGAGAGGTCGGCAGGTGGGTGGGTCGGGCGGTGGATGGGTGGGTCGGTACGTAGACAGATGGGTGGGTGGGTGGGTAGGTAGATAGATAGATCGACAGAGATGGCTGCGGATGTGGGCGACATGCCAAGCCGAACTCTGCGAGATGGGCGACAATCTGGGCTCCTGGCGATGATCTGGCCCTCCGCTGGGCCCACCTTTGACTTGAGGGCTTGGGATTTGCAAATGTTGGCTTTAGAGTATTGAGGGTTTGGCAGGTACCTCGAAACCTCATCATATGCACTCTGGCGAGGCAACGAAAAGCAAACAGGAGTCAACGCGCTACAAACAGGAGAAACAGAAGCCAGGCAAAAAGGCATAGGTTGCATGAAATCCTTAACAAACGGCTGTATGCGTAGAAGCATGTCGAAATGGGAAGGCACACATGTACATACGCGCAGGTTCAAAACTCTATATGCGTACATACCTCTATAATTACTCGTGTATCTGTTCATCATGTATTTATGGACTTTCTGTGTGTGTGTATATATATATATGTATATATGTATACACATATACGTATATGCAAATTTGTATGTATGCATGCATGTATGTATGTATGCATGTATGTATGTATCTGTATGAATGTACGCGTGTTTCACGTAAAGTTAGTCAGAGAGATACTTGCAAGGCACAAGGCTGGGAGGGAATCGGACTCGATATACAGCCAGAGGGATAGCAACTGCTCCTCTTGCCCCGCCACTAGCCAAGATATGTCTCCTAATTCCATCTTCTCAAGCGAGAGCCCGAGAAACAAAGAGACAAAGAGAGAGAGGGAGAGAGAGAGAGAGAGAGAGAGAGTGAGAGAGAGAGAGAGAGAGAGACATGAACGGAACCCCACCAGAGCCCCTTGATCTACGAAAAGCCGTGCATCGGCAAAACGATCAGCCTGTGATCGTGCATAAGCTACATCTCTGTATGCGTGCGTGTATGTATGTATGTATGTATACACATATATATATATAGAGAGAGAGAGAGAGCTCTGTACGAAACGACACACACCGATGCAAACATTCACACATGTACGCACATGCCAGCATACATAAGTACATACATACATCCATACATCCATACATCAATACATCCATACATCCATACATGCATACATGCATACATGCATACGTACATACATGCATACATACATGCATAAAAACATACATACATACATACATATAGACGTACATACAAACGTACATACATACGTACAGACATACGTATAGACATACATACATAGATACCTACATACATACATACATACATACATACATACAGACAGACAGACAGACAGACAGACAGACAATCATCCAACACTCCATCCATTCATCCATCCATCCATCCATCCGTCCATTCGTGCGTGCATCAGGCATGCACAGCTTGATGTTTAAATACATACATTGACATGATTTAAGAGAGAGAGAGAGAGAGAGAGAGAGAGAGACTAGATATACTACTGCACTACATTACACCACCTTACACTATGCTACACCACGTTGCACTACACTACATTACATTACGTTACATTACTTCGCATCGCATGGCATTGGGTTACAATACAACGCATATTTACACACGTGTTGAGACAGTGAGACATACATGAATATGCGCACAGACCTTGCGTTACATTCATGTCAAACTGCGTGCCGTCCCTTTCAACAGTTCCTGCAGCAACGACCAGTGCAGCCAGTACTTCCTACCCCGTGTATCCCCAATCCCCAAACCCCGTTCCTGAGCCCGTGGCAGCTCGCCACTCCTGCCTGTACCAGCAGTAGTCCATCTTGACGCTGGGACCTTGAACGCTGGCATTCTGGATCAAGAAATATAGGCGTTTCGGGTTGCGAGCACATCTCTAATAATTAATATTAATTTTATATATATATATATTAATATATATATATATATTACTTTATTTATTTATTTGTTTATTTATATGAATCATATGTACGTAGATACTTATGTACATCATATTTCTAGCATGTCTATGAAGAGAGAGAGAGAGGTGAATAACCAAAGATATATTGCTGCATGTGATTACAGCATATGTCTCTATATATATATATACATACATACATACATACACACATGCATACATGCATGCATGCATACATACATACATACATACAAAAGATATAGTACTCCTGCAGCACGGGACTTGTGTCCAGCCGCCTCATGTTGTTGTCCTAGAGCTTTCGTGTGGTAGTATCCATGTCGACCTGACTGCCAACTTGCCCATCCGTGCCTGTCACACTATCAAGCAAAGCGCTCCTCACGAAGTCAACCGCAGCCAGCAGAGGCCAAGCACCCTATAAAGGCGATGCTGATCCGGCAACCACAAGAAACACCATCGCATCAGGATCATTAGCAATATTCTCCTGGCGTATACATGTTACCGGTCAGAATCACGAGCAGGTCATGAGCACAACTCTACATGCAAAGATCCGATAATGCGAACTCCCGCAGAAAGGCCTGCCACCATTATTACTGGCTGCCCAGATCAATCCGAATTCTGGCTACTTCCGCTCTGACACAACAGCTCCCAACCCCCGGCAAGCCCTAAACTATCCCAAAGCCACCAGGCCGCATCGAAAACAGATGTTTCCGAGCACCCTGCCGGTCCAGGAGAAAGCCTTCCTAGAGAACTTGGTGTTTGCCTGCCAGTTGCTGCAGGCGAATATAGGAGCTGAATACATGGGCCAGAGCTTTGGCGGCTCCATGTTAGAAACCTACTAGGGAACCCCGAACATGTAGTCCTCCTTAGGATCAGACTCCACGTTTCATCAGGACCCAACGGCAAGCACACGTGGATGCTAGGGAATGAGAGTGGGTAGGAGGATTGACTGCACCGTAACGTTGGCACAAAACTGGGCAAGTGGGTTTGAGACTGGGTTCTTGTTGAGGAATTAAATTTGAGTTATATAGCATAATTGGGATCTATAGCAAAACTGTGGTTTCTTAAACATGGTAACTTAGCTTAAATTTAACGAGCATTGAAGACACGGTGAGTACAGAGGCGCAGCCCTGTCTCACAATAAGGGACCAGCAAAAGACTTGAGAAGAGGCAACGAAAGCTAGGCCAAAAACAGTAAGCAGAGTCGATAGCGCTCGGCCGGTATTGCCTGCACGCTCGGCAGTGTGAATGCAAGAACAACATGTGGGGTAGTTCTCTAAATTGGGGGCCGCTTTTCGGGTCCTCTTTATAATTGTGCCGTACTATATTGGGGACCCCAGAAGGGACCCTACTTTAGAGAACTACCCATGTATTGCCATGAAGTTTCAACCTGGAAGATGACAATTCTCTTCCGCTTTACACTGGCCCACATACAGATACACCCCTGTGACAAAATGCTTCGCAAACAGCGTGTCCTTAAGGTGGGGGATTTTGCTACGTTAAACTATCTTAAGTTATCTTACGTTCTTTTATAGCTAGTATAATATAGTATCTTTCTAAAATATATTGCTTTATGTTGTGGTATTGCATCATATTATAGTATGGTATATAAAACTATATAATTGTATAGTATGTGTGTATACATATATATATATATATAATGTACTATACAGTATCATATTATAGTAAAAGTATAGGATGGCATATCATGCTATGTTCTACTACAGAAAAATTCCAGAGGCCCCGCCTCGGCTTTAGCTTTGCGCTCGTCAGTGACCATTGCTCCTGGCAGGAGCTGGATTCCTCGTTGGGCTTTGGGGTTTAGGGTTTAGGGCCCTAAGGGTTTAGGGTTTAGGGGTTTAGGGGTTTAGGGTTTAGGGCCCTAAGGGTTTATGGTTTAGGGTTTAGGGGTTTAGGGTTTAGGGTTTACGGGTTTAGGGGTTTAGGGGTTTGGGTTTTAGGGTTTAGCCTGCCGGGGTGTAGGGTTTGTGACACGAGGTTGTAGTGCCACGCCTTCCAGAGTTGACCTAGAGTTTAGGCTTGACGTGGTGCAGTTACCTCATCCGTCGTACTCAACCGGGAAACTCCTGCATCCGGATGCTTCTTACAATCGGGACTTGCAAAAAAGGCTGCCTTCTCTGAAGAGAGCAAGCCCGAAGCGTTTCACTGTTCACTCCAGTTTTGGGTCAATTAATGATGCCTGGTTTGGCAAGGATGCTCAGAAGTTGCGCAGCTGTCCTCAAGCGTGTCTGTCTGTCTGAGTCTGTCTCTGGTCGCCCCATCTTTTGTCTGCCTGCATTTCTGCGTCCGGCCGGCTACTTCTTTGTCTCCCTGTCGCGCTCGTCGGAATCACCTCGCTGCGAATCGCGCACTCCCAGAATGTGTCACCTTGTCGCAGGTTGGATGCCATCTCACGACCCCCGAACCATGGTTACTAGGATTGTCTGGATCTCTGCACTCACAACATTGTTCATGTTGAAAGTCCGGTCGAACAGACCTTTTCGACTTTGCAGGATGCCCCGACATGCCTGAAGATAAGAGGCAACCTCACACTTCTGCGGAGTTTCTGGCCTTGGTTTGTTTATGCCCGTGCGCAAAACCGCGCCCATTGTTGCTGCCCCTTTTAAGGTTCCCCAGCTCAAGGACACGGTCCTCGGTGCCTGCCTCATGAAAAAAACTCACGCAAGCCTCAGAGTTCCCAGAGTCACTGATCAGGAGGGTCGCTGTATGATAGAAGATACTATACAGCACTATACTATGATCTAGTATATTTATTTTAATCTTAAATATACTATACTGTTCTGGAATATGGCATCCCTAAGCCAAAACCCAAAAGAAAGAAACATTCCTTTCAGGCGGACCCAAGGGTCAGTCCTAGAGCTGAGACGCTGTCTTTCTTCAAGTCCCGCCGCAGCAGAGAGGGAACCTTCGGTGCTCAAGGTTTTCTTGGAATTCGGCTTCGGGATTGAGGTTTGGTTGATTTAAGACTCGGTCTCGAACTAGGATTTGGGCGTGTAGGACTTTTGGCTTGGGGCGCATTCGGGATCGGCAGGAAACTTGGAGCATTGCATGCTCCGCTGCGACCCGAAGAACACAACACCAACACCACCAAATCCTGTAGGAGACCCAAACCCCTGATGCCCGAGAAGGGGCTTGTCAACCTTGACCCGACTAAGCTTCACAACGAAAGTGTTTCCCGTCCCTTACACTCCGCAAAATCGGGTTTTTGTCGGCTCAGCCCTAGCCCAAGGCGGAAATGCCTGATAAACCTCAAACTCCAAGTACGGCCTCAGCGAGCTGTGGCTCCCATCGGCTCTTGTTGTAGTAGGACGTCTCCGCCTGGGAGGGTTTAGGCTTGTGCCTGAAGGTTGATTTCAGGGTTGGTTGAATTGTTTGGATAGCTGGCCACAGATTCAAGCTTTCCTGGTTCGGATGTAACTCGGAAAAGACAACAACAAGAACCTGCTTTCAGTAGCCTACAATCATGTTCTCGGCCCTAGCAGTGCTCTACTTGTGGACCTCAGGCAAAGGGGGCCCTCCTGGCTCCTGGGCACCGCACCACACCAACTGGTGGCTTGAGCTGCCTTTCAGGGATTGGGGTTTGGGTTTGTAGTCTAGGGACTAGGACTTAGAGGGAGAGAAATCCTGAAACAGAGGCTGGCTTTTTGACAAAGTGCTGCCTACTGCAGTGATTAGGACCTGTGGCTTAGCTGGTCTACGTCAGGGCTCGAGAGAACCGCAACAACCCCGACAGCTTAGGCGGCGCCGCGCATGCCTGGGGATCTGCGCGGTGGTCATTCCCGGGGCAAAGTCCAACGCCAAGATCGGCACTTTAGGAATCTCCTGCGAGCATGCATGCGTTAAGACTCGAAGCCCGCTGCCGACCACAACACACTACTAGAAAGAGAAGTGACAGTTGTATCTGCTCGTCACACGGCCCATGCAGCGTCTCAATTCAGCTTATTGAATGCAGATTGCGAGATTTCGAGCTCTCCCAAACCCCGACTGCTGATCTACAATCAAGCAAGATCTACGAATCTAGAAGACTGAAAGACACAGGCATAGCAGCCTGCTCCCCCCCCCCCCCCATGCCGNNTAATAATTTTAATAGGGTTTTGGGGGTTCCTTATTATAAATATAGCACAATATACTACAAACCCTATTCTAATTATTCAGGCCCCTATATTTCCCCAAAGGCTCTAAGGGCTAGCATTTGGAGGGTTTTGGCTCCTGGGACCATTCTGTCTAAAGCTGTTGGGTCGTTCTGAGCCTTTGTGTTTAGGGTTTAGGGCTTATACGGCTTAGGGCTTATAGGGTTTAGGGCTTAGGGCTTATAGGGTTTAGGGTTTTAAGGGCTGCTGTGACTCGGAGTTGAGTTTGCCTCAGAGCCTGAGCTTCGGGCTGTGGAGATAGCTGTTCTCTAAACGGGCTCTGGGCTCGGGAGGCCCGCTCTGGGGCGAGGATCCCAAACACGCTCAACAAACTCCTCAAAGCCTGAATCCCGAAGCACCAAAATTCACCAAAGTCCGAAGCCTTCAACCCCGGAAGAACCACAGAAGGCCTGGGAGCCCTGAGCCCCGGGCGCCCGCGACGTCGGTCATGGTGCCTGTGGCCATGTTGCCACAGAGTCGGCCAAAGACACCACCTGGCTGAGGCGGCCAAAATGATTACAAACCATGACCATTTTGTTTTTCACAACCAGGGGTTTAGGGTTTAGGGGTTTAGGGGTTTGGGGGTTTAGGGTTTAGGGGTTTAGGGGTTTAGGGCTTAGGGTTTATTCAGGGTTTACAGTGAGGGGGTCGTGCAACGCAGCTCCTGCTCAATAACAAAACTCTGCGGCGCCTCGGCCTGGAATGAGGAAAGGATGCAAGGTCAGCGCATGAAATCAGGAACCATCCCAGGAACGGATGAAAAAATATCCAAGGACACAATGGTGGCAGGCTCACGCGTCTGCACAATGATCGGGATCTTCGGAACATCGCCTTTGGCCATTGCCTGGGAAGCCAGTGTTCAAGGTTCAGTGCCGAGGCTTGTCGGGAAAGTTACTTAAAGCTGCTGGCCAACCGGATCATGTGATAGCTATTTGCCAACCGCTAACTTTACATCTACACCGAAGCAACAACATCCCTGAAAGAAAGGTACAGCTTCGCGACGCAACTCCCCTTGCAACGTAATCGGACAAGCACACATGAGGAACTTCTGGCAATGCTACAGGGGCCTGGAAGTAGATGCCTTGGATACTAGTACTGATCGATATCCAAAGACTACGTTCATCAAGAAATTAAAAGGCGCGGAACTTCGAAGGCCCCTCAGAGCTCCGGACGCCGACGAGGTCCATGAGCTCTAAGCACATCTGAGTCGGGCTGTTGTCAGACCTGAAAGGAGAAAGCGTGCCAGACACAGCTTTGAGAGTGTCAATCAAGAAAGGTGCTGTATGAACTCATAGAAACATAGAAACCCTTAGGAGGGTAAGGGGGAGGGGGTAGGGCATTATACTTTCGTTACTGGCATTCAGAGGCCCCCTACCCCCTCCCCCCTACCCCCCTAAGCCTAAACCCTAAACAGCACAGACACACACACCCATGGAGCCCATGTTAGGGCCCTAGGTCCTCAGACAACTCCCGCCTATGCCGACTTGTGCCAGCCAGGACAGGTCGAGGCACCAAAAGGAATAACAGGGGTTTAGGGTTTAGGGCATTTAGGGGCAGCAACAACAACAAAGAAGAAGAGGCAACAAAATCAACAATCACGGATGCGGGAACAACCACAGTAAGGATGATGACAATCATAGTGGTAGCAGGAATCAGTTGCTACTGACTCTCACTGTTGCAGCCGATAGTGCGAACACTAAGCAAAGAGCAAGCATGCAACAATGCTCATCATCGTCATCATCATTACCACCAATGAAATTTCTCACGGAAGTGCAAGAGAACCGTCTCCACAGATTGCGGGAACCATAGCAGTTGCCGTAGTTGCAGTGAGCTCGTGGAGGCATTCTCACATCAGTCTTCAAGCGACTATGATTGCCCAGGCTTTGCTCTGTAAGCCCCGTGCAGTGCGGTACTGAACACCACGCACTGGGCCGGCGGTCGCTCGTCTGCCTCCTTGACAGCATTTTCGCATGCAAACTTGCACAGCTCATGGAATCACTATCCGATAAAGGCTTGGAGGACAGCCGCACAAACAGATCCAAGCACAAACGGATCCACGAACTCTGACAGCAGGATGAAAGCTGCTCAGCACCGCGACACCAAGCTCAGGCCGAAGCCGCTGCAGCGTCCACTACCGTCCTGTTCCAGACATGTACCGTGGGAGCAACACCACGAACAGACTAACACGGCAGGCTCGGCGCTGGAAGCGACCAGCGCTGAGACTTGTTTCGGACCCTAAGTGCAAAACCCTTACGCCCAGCACCCCCCATTGAGTTCTGACCTAAAAAGGACACGGCAGCCGCCTCGGGGTGCCCCAGTAGTTTCGTCCAGATGCCACCACATCTAGCAAAGAACCAGGTACCTGACTCAAGGGTTTCAGGATGTCTTAGAAGGCATGCGTAGATCCACAATGACCCTTCTGCTTTTCTGCCATCCAGGAAGCCCGATGACTGTTCATTGAACCACCTCCTGGAGGACCTCTTATTATTATTGTTGTTATTATTATTGTTATCATTACTACTATTCTTGTTATTATTACTACTAAAATAACTACTATTATTATTATTATTCAAAGATCTCTCAGGCCGGAGCCCTGCTGTGCTTCATGTGGCAGGCTTGCGGGCCCGCGGGTGAAAGCAGGATGCCTGCGCTTCAAGGTGGGCTTCAAGGGGGCACAGGGTGGAGTTTCACACTTGGGAAAGATCCCACATCTCCGATACGAGGAAGCGCTGCGGGAAGACGAACTTGAGAAGGGACTGACTTTATAAGGCTTGGAAAAAAAGGGGCCCTTGACTGCATCGGAACCCGCAACCTGCGTGTTTCAGGAGTAGAGTATCAGACTGGCCTCGAACCACTTTTGAGCCCATGTGTCGTACTCTGCTCATGACATGCACTGACAAGACCTAGTCCTTTAAAAGGAGTCCGTGCATGGCCGTAGGGTCATAGGCCCAGTCGACGCTTCAGACGACCTTCATCATGCTTCAGGCCGAAGTCGGAACGCTTCCGTTCACATGCGAAATTGACATGACTGCGCCCGAGGGCATTCTTCTTCGTCCTACCTTTGAACCCAGCGGTTGTCTGAAGACCGTCGTGGCATCCGGAACCAGGTAGTCTCAATGTCTGTGAAATCTATTCCCAAACGACCCGAGCTTCTCGACCCTTCCGCTCGCCTGCGTTCTCCACGCTTGGCCTGAAGCCAGGGCAGGCGATAAGTAAAGAACTGCAGTTGGATCTTGACACGCCATCTTCATAGATTCACTGACATGTCCGACAAAGGCACACTCAACGCATGTATCGGGACGGAACCCCTAAACCCTAAACCCTTAACCCCTAACCCCCTAAACCCAAAACCCTGCCCCAAGAGAAGTCCCGCCTCTTGGCGCTGGACATACGCATCTGCGCCTGCCATGGTTTTTATAAAGGGCAGGAACAGTTAGAATAGCGCTTTGGGGTTTCAGGGTTCCTAAACCATTAAGGTTGAGGGTTTAGGGTTTAAGGTTTGGGGTTTCTTATACTCCAACTATCTCCCATTAGAACAAGGAGCCCCAAAACAGTCTTGGTCATGGCCCCTTTTGTAAGGTTGTGGCTTCAGAGCATCTGCCTGCTCTAAAGCCGGTCACATGTCACATCCACAGAGACCGTTGTGAAGTCGCCGGGTGAAACCCCACTGCGCATCAAATATCGGGGACCTCGAGAATAGTTTAAACAGGGGTATATTTATAGTATAGTGTAAACTATACTAGGGAATCCTTAGGACAAAATAGTGGCTAAATCTTTAGAGCCCTGTTTTACTGCAGCTTGTCCAAGGCGCGACGTGGTCTTTCAATATACCCTAAACCCTACAACTCTAAACCCTAAAACCCGACCCTATAACTCCTAAACCCTAAACCCCTAAGCCCTAAAAACTCTCAACCCAAAAGCTCCAAACCCACCACCCCTAAAACTCCAAAAACCCGCCCAGACCGAGCCCGGGGCCGTCAGCTGGCGGGCTCTCTCGATGTTGTTTTTGACCAACTCCTGTCTGCAGCTCTTGAGGGTTTCATATTAGGGCTTCTAGGGCTTTAGGGCTTAGGGTCTGCAGCTCTTTAGGGTTTAAGGTTTAGGGCTTCTAGGGCTTTTAGGGTTTAGGGTCTACAGGGTTTAGGGTTTAGGGTTGAGGGGTTACGTAAGGTTTAGGGTTTATAAGGCTTTTAGGGCTTAGGGTTTAGGGTTTAGGGTTGAGGGGTTAAGGTTTAGGGTTTATAAGGCTTTTAGGGCTTAGGGTTTAAGGTTTAGGGTTTAGGGTTTAGGGTTCAGGGTTTAGCTCATGACTCTAAACTCTAAACATCTCTAAACCCTAAAACCTCGGATCTTTGAGGACCGGGCTCCTCCCCAACCCCAAAAAACCTTAAACCCCAAATAAACCATACAGTACCTTTTAAGGCTTCCTTACGATTTTCTTATCTACGTCCCGAAAGAAAGGTAAGTTATGGCTAAGGCCCAGGTGATCCCCCCTAAACCCTAAACCCTAAACCCCAAGCCCCAGGCGTTTGGCTTGCAGGTCCGCCGAGCGTAGTTTCCTTTTAGGTCCACTCGTGCGCCCTGCTTGCTGGAACCCAGCGTGGAGGCGACCCTTTGAGGACTCCCGCAAGGAGGCTCTCGACTGTACGCGTGGCGAGGTCGAGCTGCCGTTTCTGCCCCACTTTTAGTGGCTGGCTTTCATTCATTGCTCCGTGCATGGGCTGCTGGAGCTTGATTATTTTGTTTTTCTGCTTGATCGGTGAGGATTCCCGTATTCAGGCGGCCCAACGAGGCGGCGTGGCACCGCCAGCTAAGACGGGCCAGGACAAAGGCCCGCACAACATTACGTGCATTTCTGACGAATTGGATTCCTTGGAGCTGGTCAGTGCTGCGAGCTATCCAACGCCTGGAGGTGCATCACTCCTCGTCGACTCTTCCCGCTCAGGTGAGAGCAAAGAGGCGCAGAGATTTACAAGGAGGTCTAAGCCCGGGGATTGCCGAGATGGCCCCCTGGCAATGTTCCTGCGGCAACAACAACAAGGCATCGGCATCTTTCTGTGCTGCCTGTGGTACCAAGTGGGACAATGTGACCTACAGTGCTGGTTGGACAGCCCAAGGCAAGGGCTATGGCTGGGAAACACAGGGCTGGCAGAGTGCGCCCAGCTCACCACGTCGGCGAGCAGAGCCCTGGCGAGCCAAATCTCCGAGGAAACGAACCCCGGCCAAGGGCCAAAAGGGGAAGGACTCCGGGAAGGATCCCGGGAAGGCCAAGGGCAAAGGCAATGGTGGAGCGCCGGACTCGGGGAAGGGTCCGAGCACTCCATCCTTGCAACTGCCAACACCACCTTCCAGACCTACGGTTGCGGCCCCAGCAGGTGTATCCAGGGAGCCGGCAGCAGGGCCTTCGGCCTCCTCTGCAGATCGACAAGCCTTGGAGAAGCTTCTGCAAGCCATGAAGGCCAACGAGCAGGAGCTGACCCCGCAGCTCAGGGAGCTGCTGGAACAGCACAAGCACGAGGACACCAAGGAAGAGGCCCGCAATCTCCACAAGTTGGTGACTTCCAAAGCGTCGGCCAAGAAAGAGCTGACGAAGGTGCGAACAGCACGCACCAACTATTTGCAGGCCTGGAGCAGCTACTTGGACCAGGTGATCAGCACTCTCCAAACCCAGATGGAGGAGCATGCCAACACTATGAGCGATTTCCTGTTGAAGGAGGGCCAGTGGGATCAGGCCCTGCAGGAATCGACGGCGGCCCTTGCCAAACTGGCTGCCGAGTCCTCGGCGATCGAGACCATTACGGACGACGACGAGGATGCCATGGAGGCGAGCGAGCTCAAGGTGGACGAGGCATGCCAAGCCGAGCTGCAGGCGCAAAAGCTGGAGGAGAAAGCTCAGGCGCTGAAGCAGCAAGGGCAAGATATCACACAGGCGCTCAAGGCGGCAAAAGCCCAAGCCACCGAGGAGCAGCTGAAGGATCAGGCCAGAGAACGCACCCCGCGGCGAGCAAAGCTGAACGACGACGCGGGCAAGAAGGCCGATGCGGCGCCCCCTGGCAAGGCCTCATGAGTAGCCACTTGGTACTCATGGGGCCGCAGCAGGACAGTCCCGCAATGCGGGCTGTCACCCACGTGCACTCGGTGTGTGGCGAATGGGACTTCGCCTCGCCTCAGGCTGCACGTTGGTATGCCATACAATTACAATATGAGCTGGTTTTCTATGAGCTTGGGATGCCTTTTACCCCAGGACGCGATGCCAGAGAGGAGTTTGCGGATACTTTGTTTTTCTGGGAGACACCGGCAAGTGATGCATCGGCCGTGGCTGTGGGGAATTGCCTTACGGCGAGTGGTTCGCTTGCGTTCCAGCCTTCCAGTTCCCAGCATGGCTACAGGGGTTCTGACGTGGCTGACGAAGCAAGGGCTCCACCGAAGTATGGCAAGGACCCACAGCTTGGCCCTGGCCTTGGTTTTCCTATGCGCTATGAGGGGAGTGAAGATGCTTGTACAGACCTAGGTTGGGTGTACAGTGCACCTGTTTTTCGAGCACCAAGCGCCAGTCAATCCGCGACACCCGTTGTGCATTCCTCCGCCCTTGCCTCGGGCTCGCCGGCCATTCCTCTACGTGTTTGCTTCGAGGACGGGCCAACTCGCACCTGTAATGTTTTCAGGCGCGCTTTCAACAATACCGCCGCGGCCCGCCCTTCCTGCACACACCTGGTCGCTGGCCAGGTTAGCCGGTCGTCTCAACTTCGGTGTCGGCCTCCTTCGAACAGGCCTCCCGACGGCCCCTCCGAGGGAGCCGAAGCTTTCAGGCATCCATTTGCCAATAGGTTTCAGGCTCCAGGTGCCCACCTTGCTGGTTTCAAGGAAGCAGTGTGTCGAGCCTTGGCCAGACCACCGTCCTGCCTGCGAGACTTACTTCTGGCCCTCTCCCCTTGTCCCAGCAAGCCGCCAATCACCTGCTTGCCGGCCCAGGATAGAACTTTTCCGATGACGCGCCTGCACTTGGCTTCGCGCATCCCTGTTTTCCCGTCGGATCTGGATAGGCCAGAGCAGCGGCAGAGAGCTGTTTCGAGCTTCGCCTGGATTACAGGCTTTAGGGCCACAGGGGCGGTACAGGGCTCTGAAGGCCAATTCGACAGATTTGTGATCTACGATTCAGCAGTTCACGTCCAAACGAGACCCCTTCCAAGAGGCTGGGACCTAAACCATGTTGTGGCCGAGCTGTTGGGAATCTTCCCAAGGCTCAGAAGTGTACGCTTCCTTCAGCGCAAGCTGCTCAACCTCCCCAGCCTGCAGGTTGCCGTGACAATGCGAGACGCGCCACCTGGACAGGAGGTTTTACCCCTCGACTTCAGACACCAGGAAGGGCGCATTTGTACAGTGCGCGTCTCCCCAGGCATGAGTGAGGAGGCCGTCTACCAAGTTTGCATACGTGACTGCCCCCACTTTCGGTTGCCTAGGCGACGGTTTGCTCTGCAAGATTGCTACGAAGCACCGCTACGCATCCCTCATGAGGTTGATGCCTTTCCTGACTTTGGGAGGGGTGTTTTCGTCGATCATCAACCACTGCAGCCGCCCATCGCAGCTCCTGATGCACAGGACCATGCTCTCCTCCCCACACATGCCGAGAACGCGGCAGAAGATGAAGCCCTGGAGGAAACAGCTGACGATGAGGTTCACCTCATGCAAGGCCAGGTCCATGGACATAGGTCTGGAAGTGGCTCTGACAGGCAGACCTTGCAGCAACTGCCGTCGGTGCCGCAGCACCCTGTGCTCTTCCCACAGAGCTGCACTCCCAGCACTCGCCTTGCCAAGATGTCTTTGCCTAATTTCGCCAAGGCCCCGGCCGTGATTGCTCCAGTACAGGACCCCCTGCACCGGTCTGCCCTCGCGCCTGATGTTGCTTTAGGCGAGACTGCTGAGGAGGGCGGCCACAGCAAGCGGTTTTACACCATTTTCGAGCCGCGCCTGGACTATCGTCAAAGGCCGGCCGACGAGGCATGGGAGTTGGCCGATTATGTAGCTGACGCAGTCAACCAACTTTCGGAGCCAGCTCGAATTGCATTTGTGCAGTCGCAACCGCTGCCCTCCTTTGCCACCCCTCAGGTCGTGCTCACACTGTCCTCTGCCCCTCCCTTTGCCCGGTCTCTTCCAGTCGATCTTCGCAGGGTTGGAGGCCTGGTTCACACTATTGAGATCCCCTTTCAAGGGGACCACAGTGTCATTTGGGCAGCCCTCCGGGACAAGGGCATTGACCTGCTCCAGCAGTGGGAGCAGGCGCACTCTGAGCGGTGCCTCGCTTTCCTTGACCAGTCTGGGCGAGAAATCACGGCATGGAGTGCAGCCAACGATAGACTCGAATGAGCGGAGCTGCGAGCCCTAACTGGTTTGTGGCAGGGCCGGGTCATCCCCTACGGCAGCACGGAGGCCTGGGCGGGAGCAATGGTGCCCACGAGCTCGACCACTACTACTTCGCAGCGTCCTGATGCAGCTGCCCGTGAGCCACCCACGTTGCTCAACGCTGCGCTGCCCACAGGTACCTGCTCTGCGCCAGCCCTCGCTGGGATTCAAGTCCTACCAGAGCACCTTGCGAGCCCTGGTCTTTCCGCTGTTCCTGCTGAAGCTCTGTGCCTCTACGATTTAATGGAGGCCAACGCTGATGGTTCTCGAGCGTTCACTGTCTTTGTGCAAGGCACGCAGCCTATTACCAGAAGTGCTGGCGCGCAATGGCCCATGCGCAAGTTCTTACATGATGCGGTTTCTGTTTACGAGCAAGCTGCACGGCAGGTGCAGTTCCTGCACTTGCCAATGCCGGGCCTTCCCACACCGCAATTTCTTGTGACGTCATCTGCCAGCCCTCTGAATGCTGCCCTCTATCCGATCGACACTCGAGCCATAGGGGGGCCGGTTTGCACGTTGGCCATTCATGAAGGGGAACATCGGGACGGCATCCTCGAGTCCCTAGCCCAAGCCCTACCTGACCTTGCCCCCATTCTCCAGGCTTTGCTTGCACAAGATGCTATTTATCTGCAGGAGGCAACAGGTCAGGTGTGGGACAACTGCCCAGCCGGAGGCCAGCCTGCGAGTTGGCTCGCTGTCAGATGTGACCAGGCCAGGCTGACTCTTGTTCCAGACTATATTGTCCCAACGGCCGCGCTAACCACTACAAGCACGACGACAGCTGCCATGGCCATTCGCGGCGTTGAGCCTACGGTTACCTTTGTCCTTGCCGGAGGTGGGCTCCTCCTGCGATCCGTGCCCCTTCCGCTCTTCCAAGTGCAGGTTGAGTCTGTCGTTACAGACTTGATCATTGCCCTTGCGGTTAACGGCCGTCTCCCTCTTGAACCGGTGATCTCCGTTGCCACTGCAATGCCTCGGTCCGCCGCGAACCCTTCTCACCATATGGTCGGTTTCATCATAACAGAGATGGCCGACGCGGACAGAGAGGTGGTGGTACTCCAAGACCCGTCATTAGACGGGTCTCTTTTGTCAGCAGTTGCAATCGACAGAGGGACATTCATCGAAGCTATGGTCGCGCCAGCCCAGGCCAGGAGGGGCTTCGCTGCGGCCCTCAATGGCACTCCCCAAGAGGGTGCTCGCAGACATTTGATCACTGGAGACTTCATCCAGATCTACCAACGTCCCTTGGCAGCACGCACCTGGCCCATCACGCACCTCTACAACATCCTTCCAGCCCTGCGCCTCTTCGCTTTTCCCATACGGCTCCCCGGGGCACGCAGCTTTCTGGGCCGCTTGCCAAACGAGGCATCTAGGAATCAGGCCAGGCAGGAATTGCTTCAGGTGTTGGAATTACGAATGCTTAAGCAAGCCATGGATTTAGGGGAGCCGGGGCCTGGCGGATACCCAGTGGTCGTTATGGGCCCAACCCATGTGCCGCTCATGGTGTATGTGCCGGAGAGTCCGCCCAGCCATGATGGCACTGTGAGGTTTCTCATGTTTTCAGGCCTCTTCAACCCTGGCACGACCTACGCCGCCACCACAGCACTCTCAGGCACGGTTCCCATTGTGGTCAGTGTGCCGCCGAACGACCATTTGGTTACGGTGCTCTATCCGACGCCCGACGAGACTACCACCTGGTTGCAGCTCTCTGTGGGCCCGGACGCCGCCTTGCACAATATGGGTCTGCCTGTGCGTCGGGGTATGGAACTTGTTTTTCCTTCCAGGCTCACACACGCCACGGTTCTGCAGGACCGCGTTGCCAGCGGCAACAGCCGCCCTCACAGGCGCGATCCGGCCGACATGTCGCTGCTGCAGCTTAAGGCACAGGTTTTGCGCGTGTCTCGACCCCCTGCGCTCATCATGGCGCGGGATCCCGAGCGGGCTGACAAGTCACATCAGCCAAACGCTACAAAGCCCAGCCAAGCAGCTCGCGTCTCTGCCGTCCCTACACCCTTGGGTAGGCGCAGCATCCCTCACTGCAACAGCCACCACCCTGTGCCACTCACCGAAGGGCCGAGCACTCAACACAAGCCCCTTCCTGAGCCTGTGCCTGCTGCGGAGCCCCCGGCTCCCTGCTCACTGTGCATCGATGCCGCTCTACCTCTTCCTACGGAGGAACAGGAGCTCCGCCGGACAGTGCAGTCTCTACGTGCCCCTTGGCAGACTTTCTGGCGAGGTGATTTATGCAGCTTGCCCAAGCCCCCGGCCTGCTTCCTACGGGCCCTGCGCTGCTGCGTCCCCGGACTGGATGTTGTGCAACATGTGCACCTTTTCACAGATGGCTCCTTCATTCGCGGCCCGGCCGGGGCCAACTGTGGCTGGGGCGTTTGTGCGGTTTTCGAGGGTCTTCACCGGCAAGAGACCGCCTTTGCGTTTGCTGGGTTTGCTGGTGGCCCCTTGGACACCTTCTTGCAACGACCTGTTGGTGCCGAAGATACGTCTTACTTTGCCGAGACGGCTGCTGCTGCCGTGGCCATTGCCTGGCAACTTTCGCTTCCTGCCTGTGTGCCCGCGACTTTATGGTATGACTGCCAAGCGGTCGGGGGCATTATTAATGGCAGTAACGCTCCTAAGATTGGACAAGGATGCCTTTCTCTCGCGGGCCGACTGAGGTCCCTTGTCCATCTGGTCGAAAACGTGCGTGGCCGCCCATGCAAAGCCACGTGGCTCCCGAGTCATGCTGGCAACCCCTTTAACGAATTTGTTGACTGTGTCGCTAAGGCTGGTGCCAAGTACCAGATTGGAGCAGGAAACCTTGCTGAGCCCTTCTGGGCGCTCTTGCAGTCACCCCTGCTGCCATGGGCCTGGATGCTGCCGGGTCGTGATACGACACTGCCGCCTCTGAACCAGCTCCTTGCTGGCCGCTATGAGGAGCGCGATCTGCCTTCAATTGAATGTGTCCCAAGGCCTCCATCGGTGCCTGCGCACCCAGTTACGGCCCGCCTTGCGCTCAAGATCGTCTCGTGCAATGTCCAGACCCTGCGAGACAAGAAGCCGCTGGTCTCGCAGCAGCTTGTTGACATGAAAGTTAACAGAACAGGACTGCAGGAAACCCGCATGGGCCACAACTCTGAGATCAATGGTGCCGCCTTCTTTGAGTTCTTCTCGGCTGCATCTAACGGTGAAGGTGGATGTGCCCTTCTGTTCAGCAGGTTGGTGCCGTATGCTTGGCAAGGCCTTCAGCCTTTGTTTTTCCAGAAATCTCATTTTACCTGCGTGCACTCTTCTCACAGGCACCTTGCTGTCCGTGTGAAGGCGCCTTTCTTGGACTTGTTGGTGGTCACGGCGCACGCACCTCAATCCGGCTGTGGCGCCTCAGTTATTGAGGCGTGGTGGCGTGATCTTCAACAGGCTTCCTGGCTTCGGCCCTTCCATGGTCGAATTGTAGCCTGCCTGGATGCCAATGCTCAGCTTGGTTCTGTGGAGACTCCTCAGGTTGGATGTCACGCCGGGGCCAGTGAAACCCCTGCAGGCGCTGCCTTGAGAGAATGGCTGCAGTCGGTCCAGGCATATCTGCCCTCTACCTTTTTTGACGCGCAGGGCCGATGTATCCCAGGAGCCAAGGAGCCTACCTGGTTCTCCCCGAGCGGTTACGGATATCGCATCGATTACATTGCCCTCCCCTCAGCATGGGCTGCTGATCCTTGCAGACCGTCCGTTCTGCGCGAGTTTGAGCTACTCAACAAAGACCACCTGCCGGTTTTGGTTGAAACCTCGCGATACATCTTGGGACTGCCCCCGGCCAACGCGCCTAAGATGGCCTCGCCTCCCTTCGTCAAAGATCCAGATGCCTGGCCCCAGCAAAGCGTCCAAGCCGTCAAGAATGGATTGCAGCAGCTTCCGCCGGTCCCCTGGCATGCCAATGTCCATGACCACATGCATAACCTCCTTCAGGCGGTATCGCAGATCGGCCTACATGCCAAGCCGCACGGGCGCAAGTCATGCCGACCCTTCATAACCGAGCACACACGGGGCATTCTCGAGCGCTCCAAGCAATGCAAAAAATGGATCCGTTTGCTCGATGGCCTCAAAACGCACCTTGCCGGCCCCAGCCTAGGTCGGACGCCTCTTTCTCCAGAAGGATGGTCGCACAGTGATGTGGGGAGCATGCTGGAATCTGCCAGAGGAACCTACAAGGCCCTCCAGGCCAGCCTCCGTGCGGCGGTTGCACAAGACAAGGGTGCCTTCACTCGCCATGCCCACGACAGGCTCCTGTCTGCTGCAGACCCCTACTCGGCTAAAGACTTTTTCCGTGCCCTGCGTGCTTTGCGGCCGCCGGGCAAGAAGGTTCTTAAGCCCTTCGCCTCGCTGAAGATGGCTCTTGACCCGGAGGAAACCATGGACGATCGTCTCGCTGCACAGCAAGAGCATTTTGCCAAGCTGGAGGCAGGAGAGGCATGTCGGCCGGAGGACCTGTGCCTCGATGCCCCTACGTCGGCCCCGGAGGCCAGTTTTTCCATAACTGGATCTCCCGACCCTGTTGGATATGGAAACTTCCATCAGGGCCTTCAAGAAGGGAAAAGCCCCAGGCCCTGAAGGCATACCTGACTGGGTGTGGACCCTGAATACGGCACACTCAGCCAAACTGCTTTTTCCTGTGTGCCTCAAGACCCATGTCCGACTCAGCGAGCCCATAAGTTGTAAAGCCACGTGCCTGATCTCGCTGTTCAAAGGCAAGGGCTCTCCCTCCCTTGTCTCCAATCACCGCGCGATCGCGCTGATGTGTGGCCCAGGAAAGCTGTTTCGCAAGCAGTTGCGCCCGGCGCTGCTGAAAGCGCTACCGCACTCCGATTTCCTACAGGGGGGCCTTCCGGGCTCCCTGCTTCAAGGCCCACACCACATTGTGCGCACGCACGGAACTCTTGCACAGGCCATGCGTCTTTCAGCTGCCTCCATTTTCATCGACGTTGCCAGTGCCTATTACCGGGTTGTTCGGCAATCTTTCGACCAAGGCATTTGCAACGATGCGGAGGTTTGTCAGGTTTTGGCGCGCCTGGGCGTGTCCCCAGCTTCCTTTCATACCGTTTGCCAGTGGCTGGGAGGCACCAACTTAGTCGAAAACGCTCCCCCTCACCACCAGCGTCTCCTCCGTGAGTTCTTACATAACACCCACTTCGTGATGCGCGGCAGGCAGCAGATCATCCGAACGAGAGCTGGGACTCGTCCGGGGGACTCTATCGCCGACCTTCTCTTCGCTTTGGTGCAGGCGGACTTTATGAAGGACGTCAGGGATCGACTGCACGAAGCTGGGTTGTTGGAGGATGACATTTCTCGCGCCGCCTTCGGCGAAGACAAGCTTATTGCGCCCACCTGGGCGGATGACTCGGTCATCCTTCAGTGTGCCAGGTCGGCTGACGCCTTGGTCGCTAAGACCCGGCAGAGCCTCAGCCTCGTTCACACTGAGTTTCTCAGACGAGCTATGCAACCCAATTATGCACAAGGCAAA
Organism: Symbiodinium necroappetens; assembly: GCA_905231915.1. NCBI lineage: Eukaryota > Dinophyceae > Suessiales > Symbiodiniaceae > Symbiodinium > Symbiodinium necroappetens. The sequence goes on along the minus strand of CAJNJA010044586.1, from coordinate 23,358 downwards.
ACTGAAGTGGTCTTCGCCTTCAGAGGGCACGGCGCGCCGGCATGGCGGCAACGGCTCCTTGTGCGTCAGGGTGGCCTCTTGTGCTTCGACACGCCGGATGGGGAGCAAGCTGTACACTGTGTTCGGCATTATGTACATTTGGGAGGTTTCATTCAAGACCGACCGGCGCACCTGACAGATGTACTCCGGCACATGGCTGCGGCCCAAAGCGCAATCAAGCCCCTCAGGCGTCCAGTACTTCGGGACGCGGCTTTGCCTCTGACGGTCAGACGTACGTGTCTGCAGTCCCTGGCTTTCTCCAGCGTGAGCACGACCTGCGCCACATGGGGCTGGCTCACTGCTGCCGAGGAGCTTGCATGGCGCAGGGGCTACGTCCGTCTTGCAAGGACACTGGGACGAGATGACCGCTGGACAGGCAAGCCCACCCTGCCAGACGAGCGAGCCGTCTGTCTGCACTTCAAGTTGCCGTCCCCACGTGCATACCTGCGACAGCAACGTCTCTTGCACTTTCAACGCCTGGCGCTCACGCAGGCTGCCCTGATGGATCTCCTGCTGGCCGAGTTCCATCACTCTGAGCGGTCGTGGCTCAGCCTCCTCCGAACTGACGTTGAATGGGCCTGCGCACTTGGTGTCATGAAGACCAACATGATTGAGGACTTCCCTTTCAATCTTGCTGAGTGGTCCTTGCATGAGCCTTCGGCGTATAAGTCGGCCGTCCGCAAGGCAGTCATGGCCCTGCAACATCACGCCTACGACGATGAGTGGCAGCCGAGACCGTCGACGGCACCTGGCGGCCCGGAGACCCATCGTCCGTTTGTCTGCGGCGTGTGTGACTGTCGCTTCGCGTCACACCAACAGCTTACAGCTCACCGCTTTGCGGTACACAGAGAGCCCTGCCAGGCCAGACAACTGGCCAAGGGCACTGTATGCCGAGTGTGCTTATCACAATACTGGACGGAGGCACGGCTCGCTAGACACCTTCAACATGACTCCGTGCATTGCCTCGCCTGTTTGATTGATAGACGAGCCGGCACGGCCTGACCCGAGCTGCGCACGGCTGCCGGCTGTGAAGCTCTCAGGTCCCAGGCTCCCCCTGGCGATTCCTCTCGCCGAGATCGCAGCCAACATTGCGGAATGTCCTACTGCTGCTGCTTTGTGGGCGGGGAGATGGCAATCCCCTGCCATCGAGCGCTGGGTCGAAGCGGCACAACTCGCAACTGCAGAACTGGACTGAGCGCAGGTGCCCTAATTAGTTGCATGTTTTTGCCCACTGGGCCGTCTTTTCAGTTAAGTTCGTTTGTACAGCTGGTTAGTGCTGCGTCTGACACAGACTCTTCAGCATCGAAAGCCGAAAGCCGAAAGCCCCAAGCCCCCTACTAGTAAACCTTCTCAATTTGCCACTCAGTCGGCTCCTCGTTCACCTTATCTCCACTGCGTCGGCAGCAGCTCAGGACCTGCTTTCAGTGCTCATCTTAGTGCCATTAGTGCCTCACGAGATATTTAAGGGTTGCTTTTAGGGCTTCCTTGAGGGATTTATAGGGTTTGGGGGGCCCTTACAAGAAGACAAGGTTTTTCCTGGTTGTACATGGTTACTTGTGTATGTACTTGTTTGTCTACCTGTGTCCCCACCTTTGAAGCACTATACTATGCATGTTTGCCTATACTTGACAAGCATCTGTCGAGTCGGTCTGTACGTAAGTGTCACTCTCATTGTACCCACAATCACTCACATCACCTTCGCCCGCAGCGGCTGACTCTAAACCCTCAATAGCAACCCTAAAGATGTCCTATAGAACCACCCCTCCATGTTTGTAACACCCCGATGCGCAGGCGCTTCTGCTCGCCCTGCCGCCCTCGCCTCGCGCGCATGTGCCAAGCCATCCTGCAGATGCACGGTATCTGCAGGTTTTGGCTTTCAAGGCTTTAAATTTAGAGTTTAGGACATTTCAAAGCTTTGGGGCTCGGAGCTTAGGGCCTGTAGGCTTGCGGAAGACTCAAGCCAACTACGAAGCCCTCTCCAAGACTCCGAAGCCTGGCTGGCTTCGTTGCGAAAGAAACAAACGGAAGTGAGGGCCTCGAGATCACCACGGGTAAAGTAGCCGTTCGCGAGGGCGAAGTGCGCGGAACTCGGCAGGCAGAGCTTGGCAGGATTTGCTGATGGCTGAGGGATTCCGCAATACATATACGTGATACATACCTGGTCTCTATACTATGATCACAAGGGCTGGGGCTTGCAATAAGAGTGCTCGCAACTCCAAGCGGACTGCATGCTAGAAGCGTCGACCACGTCATTTCAACAGCTGCGGTTGATATCGCTCATCTATGTCAACGGCTCCTCCATTGCAGATACGTCTTGGCTTCATACGTGATATGCTATGAGAGGACACCGGTTTCCCGCATGAGAAGCTGCTTGGAGACCGCACTGAAAAAGCCTAGTTTGGAAGATCCGGCGACGGCAGCCACAAAAATAAAGTTGATGGACAGATATGTCCTGCGTATACACACACACACGCACATACGTAGACAGACAGATGGGCAGACCTTCGCAGATGCAGGAATATTGATCAAGGTCATCGGAATGGTCATGTTTTGCCCTCCGCCATCATCATCGTCATCATCCTTAGCCTCAGCGTGATCACCATCGTCATAATGATGCTGGCTTTTGGCGACGCTGCTGCGACTATCCTGATAATTACACGCGGCGTTACTATACCGTCGGAGTCATCACCATCATTCATCTAGGCAGCAGAAGCATCATCAACATCATCACCAGCACAAGCACCGCCGTCCATCATTAGCGTTCTCACCAGCGGTTAGGCGAATCTGTGAAGCCTGAAGACCACACTGTCTGAAATCCTCAAGCCTATACTATTATACTAAACTCTGCACCTTTAGCATCAGCCAGCAGCCGTTCATACTCCCTTTGCTTTGCTTTGCTTTGGGGTTAAGACTACGGGTCGCCCCATTCATACTCCCTCTCTCTCTCTCTCTCTCTCTTTCTTTCGTCAGGGTTGTGGGCAGGGGAAGTTCCCCTACCCGCTCTCTCTTCTTCTTCCCCAGGGCATAGGGGACGGGTCAGGCCCCCCGGCCTATTGGCCCCCCATATGTTATGAGGCTTTCGGGGGGTGTGAAAGTTTGTTCGAGTTTCTCTCTCTCTCTCTCTCTCTCTCTCTCTGTGGTGACGAATCAAGCAGATCAAGCTCCTTGCTGAAGTCCAACAAAGTCGTCCGAGTCCTTGTAGAGCCCAAGTGCTGCCTGCCACTATCAGAGCCATGGCAGATGACCAGCATCTCTCCAAGGAGGCAAGTTGCAGTCTGTAGCTGGCGCATGCGTTCCGCATCGTCTCGCATCGCGACGCATGCAAACAGCTGCACTAGGCTTCTCAATCATGGTTCGATCCAATTTGAGCTTCGGGAGCTAGTGAAAAAGCTTTTGGCGAACCAACTCGAAGAGACTGGACTCTTAGCTCAAAGCCTGGCTGCGACGCTGTTAATCTGTTTGCCTTTCCTTCCATAGGTTCTGAGGACTCGGAGGTTTAAGACCTTCGGGTTAACATTGAAGTCAGCCATGGCCCTCCACAACCGCCTGCAGGTATCGCATGCCCTCGGCACTCATGGGGTTCTCCGCAAGGAGTGCTTGTCCGAGAACCTCAACATGCACAGCAAAGGCGATGGGCTGTAATGTTCATAAACCCTAAACCCTACGTGGGTGGCTGCATTTCTTTTTGGAAGTCTGCGCTTCAGAGGGCAAGACTAGAAGTGGAAGACTTCAACATCAAGGCAAGCGCTGCTTGCTGAAACCTTTGTAGACGACGGCCAGCATGTACACTAAGCGCAGTGGCCCAGTAGTCCTTTGAATAGGGGTCGAGGTTCAATTCACTGTTGACCTTCTGTACTAGACTGTCTCTGGACTACAAGGTCTACTGGTCGTGACTCCTATGTTGACCAAAGCGTGCATCCAGGCAACAACCATGGCAGAGGCTTGTCCAGCCGAGTGCTGCCTGGGTCATGAGCTGCTCCTACCACTGCTCCTACTCCTTCTCCTATTCCCTCTTCGCCTTCTCCTCCTACTTCTCCTGCTGCTGCTGCTGCCAGTGCTCCTGCTCCTGCTACTGGTTGCTGAAGCTCCTGCTGCCTGCTGCCTGCTGCTGCTGCTACTGCTACCGCTACTGCTACTGCTACTACGACGACGACGATGACGACTAGTCGCAGATACTGGTATGTTGCTCCTGTTGCTGTTGATGGTTGTTGTCCACGCATTTGTTGTTTAGGTGGTCGATGGCACCGCCACCGCCTTGTTGCCGGTGTTCAGTGCTCCTGCGTTGTTTCCACCACTATACTACTCTCTTCTGCCAAATATGACGATGATGCTGATAACGATGATGGAAAAGTTAGTTCGACAGGGTCCGGGCTTGCAGTAGCTTGTCGGAAAGACGGTCGAGATCGGAAATTGCAGTACGCCGGGATTGTCAAACCTGCCTGAGAGGGAGGGAGGGAGGGAGGGAGGGAGGGAGGGAGGGGAGGGAGGGAGGGAGGGAGGGAGGGAGGGGGCGAACACAGAAAGAGGGGGAGAGAGATAGAGAGAGAGCGCGAGCGAGACTGCCAGCCGGGAAGCTTCTCGCGACATCTCTGAAGTTGCTCCTGCGCGTTAGGAAGATATTTATCCCCGAAACCCCGGCATGGCGTTGAAACGCGAGAGTCCAAACTTCGCACAAGGATCTTGAGCCAGGTGTCTCTGCAATGCATGCCATGAACCTACCGGATTTGCAAACTACTGCGGCAGTACAATACTCACTACAACAGCAGTAGCAGCACAGAAAGAACAACAGCAAGAGCGGCAGCAGCCGGCTACAACAACGACGACGACGACGACAACAGCAACAACAACAAGAAGATGACGGTGGCAACAGCAACGGCAACGGCAATGAAGGCAGCAGCAGCAGCGGCAGCAGTTGTAGGAGTAGTAGGAGTAGTAGGTAGGAGTGGGAGCAGGGCAGGAGCAGGAGCAGTAGGAGGAGGAGCAGGAGTGGAAGTAGCAGTAGCAGCAACAGCAGCAGCAGTAGCGGTAGCGGTAGCGGTAGAAATAGCGGTAGCAGTAGCAGTAGCAGTAGCAGCAGCGGTAGCAGAAGCAGTAGCAGTACTAGTGGTGTTGGTAGTAGTAGCAGTAGTAGTAGCAGTAGTAGTAGTAGTAGTAGTAGTAGTAGTGGTAGTAGTAGTTGCAGCAGTTGTTGTTGTGGTCGTCGTCGCCGCAGTAGTAGTCGTCGTCGTCGCAGCAGCAGCAGCAGCAGCAGCAGCAGTTGTGGTCCTGATGTTGTTGCTGGAATGGTAAACACCGCCTCGAAAGGAATAGAAGTTCGTGTCAGCCGGCGGCCTCTTAATCTTACAGACCTTGCGTCGGTCCTTCGAGCGCTTGATGGAGCCAGTTTTGTCGCCCCTCAGCAGCAGAAGGCATGTGTGCAAAGCGAACGGCTTGAGGGTAGGACTGGGTAGGATATGACGGGTATGATCCCCGCCGCAACATCAGCTTCATGGCACGTGGGTGATATCGAAACTGGTCTCTGGTGGCCTACAAAAAACCGTACTTCAAGCAAGTAAGGACCATCCGGGATCGCCTCCGAAGCATGATCTCCGCGATGTTGTAGCTGGCCTGGGCCTCTTTCTCGATGTCATCAGCCGCTCGGGCCTGGCAAACGCTGTTAGTCTAAGCCTTGCCAAGGGTTGTTGTGCTAACGATCTGCTGATGATGGCTAAGGAGATGTGCAGCAGCCAGGGTGGCACAGCTGAGGTTGAACAGTCAATGCCTACATATAGAAGGTGGTGATGGGCTTCTTGCAAATCTTACGCATGGAAATGTACAAGGCGATGTGCACGAAGAGCTTTCTTGGCCGGCAGTCTGCAGGCGTCTGCTGGTGCAGTCGGCCCATCGGCCACCAGCCAAGCACTGTAGCTCCCATCCGACACACGATTGCTGCTGAAATCACGACTGAAGCTGGGAAGAATGGACACGCATCTTCGGGACAATCTCCACGCAGTCGTTTAGGTGAGCCCACAACCTTTGAAAAGAAAAGCTCGACACACCGGCTGGGCCAGCGCCTTAGCTTCAGCCTGCTCGGCATACTTGAGTGCCTGAACGACAATTGCTTTGGCGGGCTGACAAAGAGACGAGCAGGGGCCCTTCTGCTCTAAGGATTTTTCACGGGGCGACTTCTATTCAAACCGGTGGGGTCACGGTTACTAGTACCATGCTGAGGAAGTTATACTGTGTTTACTGTGTTTGTCGTTACCTTCTGTCAACTATGATCCTGCTCACCATGTACTCTCACGGCTGTCGCCGATACTGCGATTGCGCTTCCCATGGAAGTCCAAAGAGGGTCAGATGACAAGACTTGTAAATCACTTGTAAACATCCTCGACATGTACGGTGCGTGGCTTTCGTCTTCTTCTTACTGGAAATCAGGGTGTCCCTCCTGCCAAATGCGACAGGCGCAGCCGCATGCTGTGCACGTCTGCGTTTCTATTCCTCTTTGCCCAGACCTGCATCTCTCCCTCTCTCTCTCTCCAGGGCATGGGGACGGGTCAACGTCCCCGGGCCAAATGGCCCACCCAGCCTGCATCTCTCTCTCTCTCTCTCTCGCTCTCTCAGTTTGCTTTGTTTTGCTTGCTGACAGCCCCAGTGCCCCGCGCTCAAGGCGCTTCCCCATCCAACTCTCCCTCTCTCTCTCTCTCTCTCTTTCTCTCTCTCTCTCTCTCTCTCTCTCTCTCTCTCCCTCCCTCTCTCTCTCCCTCTCTCTTCAGCAAAGACAAGGCCTTGACTCTCTGTGGCTTGATTCCATTTGCAATTTGCGACAAGTCTTTTGCTTCTGCTCATACCAATGCACTTCCACGCAAACGTTGCTTCTACAACTGCTTCTGCTTTATAAACTGATACCTGTGACTGCTCATGATCTCAACTTGCCCCCTTCGGAGGTTGCGCTTGTGTTGATGATTCTTCGCATATTCAAAATCTAAATTCCGATACGTGTTGCATGGAATGCAAGACATGAAGCCTCTTAAGTAAAACAAATGAAGCTTGCCTCGCCATCGTTCTGCGAGGAGAGGCAGGCCCCCACCAGGCGCAAGAGAGCGGCTGCCTGCAACTTAGGATGCTGGGGCTCTCAATCCCGAAACCCTAAACCCCAAAACCCTAAACCCTACTTAAACCCTATTTAAACCCAAAACCCTAAAACCCCAAACCCAAAACCCTAAACCCAGACAGAGGATTCCCAAAGACTTCGGTCCTGGGCCGGGCCTAAAGCCTCCCAATGACCCGGAAAGGGTGCTCCCCAAGCACCTTTCGAAGCCAAAGGTGCGACACCCCAAAGCATGTGTTGTTTTGACTTCAACCCCTAGATGACTACTCTAAGCCTTATGACCCTAAACGAAGAAATTCAAAACCCGGCACCTTAAACCCGAAAGAACCCGAACCCGCGGAACCCTTCCAGCCTTCCGTCAGAAAACCCAAACTCCATAGTATACGCCATCCCCTCTCCCTGAATCTCATGCCCTAGACAGAAAAAAGGCCCTAGCCCCACCTCCTTGGACTGATCGCCCGTGGCCTACGAGGCACGGAAGAACTTGCAGACGTGAGGGTGTTCGCGGGGCTTCTTTACGGTCGACCGCAGGTTTCTGAAGTGGGCTTGTACGGAGGTTCTGTGAGGGGTGCAGAAGGCTGACTACTGGGGCCTGCACGATGAGGTAAGGTGTTGAAGAGATGCAACATGGGGATTGTGGGGCATGATTTGAAGAGGGTTCGGGGCGGTCATCGTACCTGCTTTGAGCTAGATACTGACTCTATCGTGTGTTTGTGTGTGTGTGTACTTTCTCTTAATGAGGATTGTGAGAATTGCTAGCTCAGGGCCAGGGAAGCTTGTTGAAGCTGACCCTAGGACTGAGAGGCCGGGACAGGAGCGCGACCCAACATTGACGAGTCAGATATACGGCTGTTTATGAGGGTTTATGAGGGTTGATTAGGGTTTAGGGTTTTTGATTCTTTCGCAACATCTGCATACTCGTAAGACAAGTAGCACATGGTGCTGGTGGAGTGGGCAGTGGCTCTTGCCAGGTTCAAGGATTCCTGAAAGGACTTGTAAAGCCCTTCTTTTCTCCGATGATCCGACAGTAATAATAACACTAATAACCATGGCAATCATGGTATAAATCGCCATATTAACAATATTCATAATATTAAGAATCACATCATCATAGTAATATATTAAAATCAAAAAATTAGGAATAGGAACACTAAGCCCTAAACCCCGAACCCTAAACCCTAAACCCCTAATACCCCTAAACCCCCAAAAAAAATCATAGCCCAGGCGCCTGCACCACTGCAAGGGCCTCCTGGCCAGTGGCGACGGCATCGGAGCCCTGGCAGTCGGAATTTGTTCGGACGTAACTGGGAGGTTCATGTTTTGGGGCTCCTTTAAGGGTTCCATAGGGTATTTTGGGTTTAGGGTTTAAGGTTTAGGGTTTAGGATAGTTATAAATGGAGTTCTAAGTCCACTGATATGGGCTACAATTGTGAACCCCGCCCAAGTAGATCCTGATTCAATGGAGTAAGGCCCAACACCCGAATAGAGGGCGACTGATCTTGTGGCATGCAGATGGCGTTCCCCAGTTTATCGGCAGCTGAATTAGAGCTTCACCACCTCGAACCTCTCCGCGTTGCATTGCGAATCTTGACTCTCTGCCTGCTGCTTGCTGAGCATGAGCTCAGACATGATCTGCAGCACTTCCAGCTGACCATCCTTGGAGACCACTTCAACTTGGAGGTCGTCTGAAAGGAACTTGAAGATTACGCATGGGGTGTTCTGTACGGCACATCTGGCACTGTCGCTGCATGCGGATACCTACCTACCTACCTACCTACCTACCTACCTACCTACCTACCTACTTATAACAAGCTTGTACCATGCTCGTTGCGGGCCTTGAAGTGCAGGCATTGCAGTGTTGAGTTTATGTTGTCCACGCTTTCCGAGCCTCCTAGGCTCGGGCTTGGCCTCAGGACACAAGGGTACAGCTGCAGCACCGGTTGGAGAGCCTGCTAGAAGCCCCAAGGGCATGAGAGCCTCGTGTCCAGAGTCTCCGGAAACCCGAAGTTCGGCCGTTTGGAGGCAGCAGCTGCAGCAGCGGTGGTGGTACCGGTCGCGGCAGCGGCAGCGGAGAACAGTAGTAATACAGTAGTAGCAACAGTAGCATCGGCGGCAGAACGGTCAAACAGATCGTGACCATCACTGCCGTCACAAGCGAGATCCGATTCCAATGCCCAGGGCCGCACCTTGTTCCCGTCCTCCTTCATGAAGGCCCTGGCTTTCTTCAGGGCATCCACGGCGCTGCTAACGCCTGGCAAAGGCTCCAAGGACGGCAGGTCCCGCAACTGAAGGATTCTTCGCCGGCTCATGTCTCAGATTTCTGTCTCAGGTCTGACGGAATGTTACAAAACACATTAAAGTTCTATGTAATTCATTATGCTTTATTGCAATGCTTCACAGAGACCTGAGTGTGACCGGGCCTTTGCCGCCCATGGCGGCGTAGACCTGTGAGATGCCATACTGGATGCTGGCCTGTCACACCAAGTGAGGCTTTCACTGGGGTTTAGGGCTTTGGGGGCCTGTAGGGTTTACTTTGCAGGGCCTCTTGTTTCCAGGGACCTGCACTCGGCCGAGGAAGCGCACTACAGTACTACTGACCTGAGCCCCTGATCCTGATAAAGGCAGTACCCATCTGAAAGGAGTTTGGAAGTCGTGAGCATGGTAAGATGTAGTCTGAAGGTCGTGCTTACGACATCCTCAACGAGCCACGGCCGGCAGCAGCAGATTGAGACTTTATGACTATTGCACACATTGCTGCTGGCAGGCCGCTGGTGCCAGCTGACAGGTCCCCTGATCTCTTTACAGATCTCCTCAAAACCATGAAACGAAAACCCTAAAACCCTAACACTCTGAACCCCTAAAGCCCTAAAACCCCTAAAACCCCTAAAACCCCTAAAACCCCTAAAACCCCTGAAACCCTAAACCCTAAACCCCAAAACCCCAAAACCCCAAACCTCTTGGACCTCTTGGGCTCTGCCCCAAAGACAAGTAGCGGGTGACCGGCAGCGCCTTCTCCGTGCCGGTTCCCTGGACGGCCTTCTCCAAAGCCTGCCGGAAAGCGGGCTCGGAACGGGTGTTTGGGGTTCAGGGTTAAGGGTTTAGCAAACCCTACACCCTAAACCCCTAAACCCTAAACCCTACAAGGATTTTTAGGGTCCCAAAATCCGACATCTCCAGCCTCGAAGCCTCAAGACAAAAAAAAACGAAAATGGGCAGGGAATGTACACAGAGTCTGTGAATGCGTCTTCTCAAGATATGGGGGGCATGGATCTCTCCAGAGTTATAGGCCACATCCATACCGGCAGTGTTGACAACATGGATGCTGCGTATTTTGCGGGGCCTGTGGTTGTAACTGCACTTATAATAACAACTAGAAAGAAATATGTTTATATAGATAGATAGATAGATAGATAGATAGATAGGTAGGTAGGTAGGTAGGTAGGTAGGTAGGTAGGTAGATAGATAGATAGATATGTGTATATAATATGAATTTAGTTAGCATAATGTAATGTAGCATAATCATAAACAAAATATAATATATACTAACTTCAAGGACCCAGCATCTCAGACGCGTGCGCTCGCTCCTACTCGCGCTCAGGGCCTGCAAGGCTTCATCAAACTTCTGCTGCCTTAGTAGCGGCACCCCGATGTTTGGCAGGAATGGCTCTCAGGGCAGTAAGGCACAAGAAGCCTCAATCCCTAATTGCTCCAAGTCCAGTGAGTTATCCTCTTCGCTGCGAACTTGCCCTGGTGGTCAATGAGCACAATCTGAAGCTGAATACGGGCCGTCACTGGCGGGCTCGGGCTCTGAGCAGTTGCAGCTTCAGGTTGAAACTCCATGAGCAATGAGCCCAATCATGACTGACGGCCTAGCCATTCTCTTGTGCCTTCATACGGGGAGAAGCCCGAAGGACCCAGGCGGGCTGCGTTGAAACTGGCAAAGCTCCTTCCCTGCAGACCGAATACTGTCTCTGTAATCGTAAGTCCTGGGACCCAAAGTCATACCCTCAAGCATTTTCAAAGCCCGACCACTGAATGCCTAGAGCCCACGCCCGAAACCCTCGCAACCCTAAACCGTAAACTGCAATACTATCGCACAAGAATACGAAGTTTATGCCATAATCCGGTAACTTCTATAGTACGACCATTCTAACACTATAATCCAGTAAACCCTGAGGTTTCACCGGAGCCCAGGCGAGAGATACAGCATAGCCATGGAGCGCAGGGCCGTCACGCTGCCAGCCTTCGGCTTCGGGTTGCAGCAGGAAGAGTAACAGCCGTAATAAATAAAATAGTATTGGTAATTATTTAGGTGCAGCTCCGGGTCGACACGCCATCCGAAAGACTTGCCTGTCACCTCACCTTTCGATACTGACACAGTCACAACCGAGCACCACTCGCCAGCGGCACGAAACCACACTCTGAGCGAAGGTGTGATCAATTGCGGCGACAGGACTGGGCAGTCCCTAAAGCGAAAAGCTTACAAGTGCAGACGTCAGGAGGCCTTGTCTCCACTTGCACCGAAGCCGGCAACAGCCTGGCAGGGGTGTGGATTCCGTTGTATGGTTCTCTACCAAGTATGCTGCGCCGAACTCTGACTGACAAGGCCTCGATTGAAGATCAATGACCCGCAACGCATGCTTGGACGAGTCGCAGATGTTTTAGAGAGGTCAGCTGGATTAATTAACTGCAAAATCTTGTTGCATGCGCTTGAGATATTGGATGATGCTTAGGTTGGACCTTTCCGTAGAATGTGGAGGGCTCGTGGCCTGACAGAACACGAAGCTCCCACTTCCGTAGCCTCCTCGACAAGGGTCCGGGCACCCTCCATGGCGCTCATGGAGTAGAAGACTGCTGCAAGGCGAAGGAGACAGGGAGGCTCCTGCAGAGCGACTTGGAGTCGTCATTGTCGCCTGCTCCTATTCATACTCCTCTTCTTACTCCGACTCCTACTCCTGCTACTACAACTACCACTACCACTATTGCTGCTGCCGCTGCTGCAGAAACACCTATAGAACATGGACGGCAGTAGCGGCCTCCGTCTTGTTGCCCTTCACCTGATCCCGGATCTCTTGCTCCACCTTGGCAGCCTGTGGGCAATCGAGCCCAAGGATCTTGACCGGGCAAGTTGCAAAGTCAGTCTGAAAGGTCGAGGACGACGGCAAAACTTGTGAGAACCGTGGCAAGATGTTCGCCGGAAACCCTTAACTCAACAGGCTGCAGAAGGGTGCTGAAGGGCTTATCGACGCCAGCGAACCCTTTCAAGGATTTCAATGTTCACTGGTAGCAGGTTCCGCCTCTTCCCTCTGGCCGTTGGCAAGGTGGAACTCCAAAATGTCCTTCAGAACATCATCTATTACTATAGACGAGCCCTAGGTCGGCGTCTAGAAGTCCGCCCCTTCCGAAGATCCTTGCTGAATGAGATCCTGCAACACACAGTCTGCTTTTCCGAACCGTGGTAAAGTACGTGGCCTAATGCATGATTGCTGTTTCAAGCAGGCCCCTGCAGCCATGCCAGACAACCCTTGCAAAACCATAAAATCTACAACACAAGTATAAAGCAACGCACAAACACTGATAGACAAAGTACATTAATTCCTGTGTGCAGCTGGTCTAGACGTCACGCGCTTGAGCTTTGCGGGTCCTTCATCACATCCTCCTGCTCCCTTTTGTCACCCACCTGGCGGGTGCGGAGACTCAGATGGGCCTGTTATCTGCAAGCCGAGCGGCTGAATGCCGTCACATCTCAAGCATGATTGAAATTGGGAGACACTCTCTAAGACTCTAGATCAAATCTAGCATTCTACTTTGTAGTAAGCTGGATTCGTGCAGGTAAGCGCATTATTACGCAAGATTCAACAAGAAGCCAAACTGCGATGCCAATACACCACAACAACAGACTCCCTTGCAAGCTTCCCCCTGTCGCCTCGCCGTACAGCGCGGCGACCTCCCTCAAAGACTTCGGGAGATTCTCAATGGCCTGCCCGGCTGTGTCTAGGCTTCTGTGTTCCGGGTTCATTTCGAGTGGGTTAGCGGCTAATTTCAAGTGGCATGCAGTTTCTGCGCGGCCCTGAGGATATGCAAGCTCAGCATTAAGGACAGGGTGAGCGAAGACAGGCTCCACCGATCACAGATGCATGATCCAAAGTAGTGAAAGCCACAGACATCGGTTCGGACCCGGCAGCTGCTACAGTAGGAGATTAGATAAGGATCAAGACGCTAGGAGGGAAAGCTCAAGCATGCTAGAATTCTACGGGTTGCTATGAAGCACGAAAGCCTCCAACCCCAGTCCAACTTCCGACATCCTCTTGAACCGATGAAGAAGGTTTTAGGGATTTGGGTTTAGGGTTTAGGGTTTAGGGGGGCTTTAGGAGGTTTTATTTGATGGTGACGAGATCTGTGCCTATAGTCGAGAGTCGAGAGATGCTCATCTCCTTAAGACCTTGCCCACCATCACTTCCCTAAACTCGCTCAACTTTCAGCAGCCTTGCGGTCTTCCTGGAGCACTTTGACGTGCACCGCCAGGTAGCTTGCCAGCGCCTGGGCCTTCTTGTCACCGGCCTGGCTGGGGGTCTGGTGTAGTATATCATAATATCGAAGTTTGCGGCTATAGTATGTTATAATTAGTATGTTATAGTATATAATAGTGCCCCCAGGGCATATTGGGGCCGAGGGCTTATACGGGTTTAGAAGGCGTTTGAAGCGATGGATGCTGTAATATACCAGTTTCTTAGGGCCCCCGAATGGACTTGTAGTATACTCTAGTCTAGTCTAGTCTCGTCTAGTAGAATAAAGCATATAACATAGTGTAGAAAAGAAAGAGTATAGCATAGCATAGTATAGTGTAGTATAGTATAGTCAAGCGTTGAGGGTTTAGGGTTTGGGGGCCAGTAGTGACATCAACGATATGAGCAAAAATTGTAATGTGAATGAGCAAGACAAGATCTCTCATGCTCGTGAATGACGTCCTGACACTGCCCCACAAGTATTGCACATGTATGGCTGCAATCACCGTGTTAGCTCTCAACTTTACACTGCTACACTCAGTGTTGAATCGTTCGGCTTCTCATCCTAAATGACCTACCTTCTTCACATCTCATCACTGATCCTGGCACCTTTCTCGATCAATGCAGCTCCGACTCCGACACCAGACACCAATTGATAGCAACAAAGGACGAGGCACAGCGAGCAATCTCGACACGCCTGCGAATTTCTCATGTTGCTCTTCGTTCTGGCAATGCTTGCAGAAACTTCCATGTACCGATGCCATTAGCAATGTCGGTAGGACATTCCTCAGCAGCAGTAGCAAGTATGGCAAGCACATTTTGTGCTCCGGGAATACTGAGTTTAGGGCTAGGGTCAGATGCGGAAGAGAAAGACACGAGACTCCATTTTCGCTCTCGCTGCCGGCATCTCTCAGGGTCTAGGTTTAAGAAGACTGCAGGGCCCAGATTCTACGCAAGTTGCCAAGAGCTAAGCTGATCATATCACGTCATCGGACAGCAAGGATAGCAAACTGTCTGGCAGGAAGTTTCGAACTCAAAAGTTAAAAGAACCTCGCGAGTCCTGCAGTCGCGATATAGGTCTATAATTGTCTGTATGAACCGATGTCTCAGGTGGCCGTGCCGTTCCGGATCTTTGCCAGCTCGTCCACCTGAAAGTCTGCATACTTTTGGGCCTCCCTCCCTGGTTCGCAAAAGCCTCACGACCGTTTAGAGGGATGCCTACCTCGCACTTGCCGCGGAGCTGACTTGTGCCAAACATGTCCCGAGACCAAGTTACCAGCAAGCATTAACAGCACAACTCCTATTCAATATGCAATCCTCTGGAAGTCTGGGGAGTGCAAGGCACAGGCCCAGCCAGTCCTACATGCTCCTGCCAGCGGCCGGCCAATTCTAGCAAGTCCCGGAAGCTGAGACGAAGCTCTGCACTTCGCTTGGTCTTGATGCTGCAAAGACGACAATCCAAAGGAGAAGCAGCAAGAGAGCCCCAAAACAGATGCCGCACCGAGTTCTGACAGTGAAATGAAGCTGAAAGAGCTCTCGAGATGAAACCCCAAGCCCCTAAACCCTAAACCCTAGACCCTATCTTGAATATCTGCCGCATTGATTGCTGCCCTGCTGCCGTGCCCACCGCAAACGAATCGGTCATGATCTTCACGGCCCTCAGAGCCCAGCGTTTTCCCAAGCAAACAAACCAGAACCTAAGGACCCAAAGCAGAGAAAGCTAAGCAGCTCTGTGAGGTTTTCCCAGCTTTTCGCGGGAGCCGAGATGTCCACGATCCAAAGTATCTGGTCGCGAGGAGAGAAGATCAAAGCGGCTGAAAGGTGAAAACCATGCGGAACCGAAGCAAAAGGGCTGATCACGACGACGACCCTTCGAAAGCTAAACCATGAACCTCCGCAACAACGCCGATAGGCCACCACTGATAGCATCAATGGTGACGGCGATGGTGCTGGTTTTGAGAACGAGCATCATCATGGTCTTCATCACCGCCATCATCATCATCATCTTCTTCACTTCTTCACACGCTGCGAGAAAGGTGTCTCGTCTAGCGGACACCTAATTACATTGCATCTTTAACTTAAAAACCATCATCATTATCGCCCAGAACCATCATCATCATCATCATCCTCTTCATGTTTTCACAGATCCCCTCGTCCACAAAACCATGCCAATTACCAAAGTCCGTTGACAGATCGCATCTTGCTACTAAAGACTTAAGGCCTCATCAACAGAACCTTCAGACCTTCGGACCCTGACAAGCCGAGGGCCTCTGCGAATGAAGCTTTGTCTGTCATGCCGGGCCTTAGGCATCACAGGCATTGGAAGCTGCATGTCCCTTCGTTTGTAGGCCCAGGTTCTGCGCGAGCATGCTTTTCACCTTGACATGGCATGTCGTGCGCCATCCTGCGCTAGTGCTAAGATCAGCGCTACCCCTGCGCTCTTGCAACGATAGTGCGATGAACAAAATAGACGCAGTCCGCTAGCTCGGCTCGCGATTTGCCTGTGCCGTCAAGATGTGCTATGTTGCGAAACTTGTGGTACGCATCTGCTGTACGTGTAGCCGCCACGTGGCAAGCAGATTGTAGATAGAATGCGCTTGTACTGTATTTGTACAGTAGCTGCTGCATAAGTACAATTTGTATGGAACCTGAATGTTCCAACTACATGATCATGTGCCACGAACGACATGTGCAGGCACGGTGCACGTAGCGGAAAGGCACTGTGAATGCAATGAAACTGTAGTGACTGTAGTGCAAAAGCATGCACCAGCCAGGGAGGCACATGCAACACACGGGAACGTAATGTCTCGCAAACGTCATGTGCATGTCGAATGTAAATGCAAACTGAAGTGCAACACACCGGGAAACCAAACCCAGCGCGCTGCAAACTTAACGAGTTTGCGAGAGTAACTAACCCGCAATAGTGAAATTCAAACCCCAACCATACACCCTGACAACCACAAACCCTCAACCCGTACCCGTTGTTCTTCCCATCTTAAAACACAGCCTGAAGGGTGCAGACGGGACCCTAGCGCAGAGAGAGACAGACACACACACACACACACACGAGGGAGAACTTCCTGCTGAAAGCCTCAAAGGGCCTAACGGGCGTCAGACTGGCTGAAGAAGTAGACGAGAGTTTCAAACACCAGAATAAACCCTCGAAAGCTAGAACCCTTGTAGTACCTTTAGCGTAAAAACGCTGGCTGCACTCCTGAAAGACACAGAGCCACTGGGCGACTGGCTCCGGTGTCACGGTCTGGATCGTCAGGTGGTGGAACTTCCTTCGTTCTCGGAGTCTGGTAGTCGTCTATGTTCTTTTGGGCTGTAGGGTTTAGGATGCCGAGAACTTGAAGCAGAAAAATTGACAAAACCTATCGCCCCAAAATCAGCACAGTCACACCCAAGAAAGTTGCAAAAACCGAAGGCTCAGAACCCTGAATTGCAAACGTCCGAGCATCTGCGTCGGCAGGATGTCCCCGGTGTCTGACCTTGCAAAGCGGGGGGACACTGGGTCTCAACTTGCTTCCATATGCACTTGCTTGTCTACCGAATTGTGCAATTGGTTTATTCAAATTTGGGAAAGCGTGTGCAAGACCAACCGCCACTTCAGCTTCTACTGCACTACGCCAGCGAGGTCTTTGGCCTTGTGCAAATCTTGCCGTTGGTGCCGTAGGTCTGGATGCCAGGGCGAAGTGCAAGCAGTCGGGTCTCTTAACTACCGAAAGTCCCTTTTTGGGGTAGGATCCTAACTATAGAATTGGTTAAACCAAAGAGGGAACTACGATGAAGACTGTAGGTAGGGCAATACGACGGCATACGACTCAAGATTCGGGTTGACTCGTTCCGGATTGGGGTTCTGGATGAATGGCTTAGCATTGGATTGAAGCGTAGGGCCGCAAGCCTTTGGGTTTCCGGCTTCCGAAATCCGTGTTCAGCATGTCAGGTCTGGGTCAGGCTCTGAACTTCAGGCTTTAAGGCTCAGGTCTTGGGGCTTTTAGGGTACATGCATAGGAGGATGTGATGTCTGTACAAACATATCCAAACATGAGCACCTACGTATTTGTGGCTACATATACCAGACACAAAGCCGCTACTTCTCGAGGCTCCAATCGTCTCCTTTTCTCCCAGCGGTCTTCACAAACTGGCTCCGGGTAGCCACAAAGCCACCCCCCGGGCGTCTTCTGCAGAGGCTGCAGGCAGCCTTAGGCTTGCCTGTTCGCTCATAGCCATGCATATACGTATGTATATATATACACAGATAGATGTAGATGTGGGTGTGTATATGTAGATATGTGCACATATGTATATATGCCTGTGCAGATATGATGTAGATATTGTACATATATATATATATGTATACGTTTACCTAAGAATCTCTATATACATATATATATATATATGTATACATCTATACATGCATATGTATGATATATTTCGTGACGTAGTTATGGTAACTTACCAGACAGTGAAGGCATGACGAAGTACAGCTGAACACGAACTGCACGAAACAAACCTGACATACGCGAAAATTGCAAGCATCAAGTGTTTGATGCAACTAAACATTACGTAACATGAGGGTAATAATCTAAGGTGCCACATAGCAGCACGCTATTACATCCTAGCATCATCAGTCATCATCACCGCTGTGCTTGCAGCCGGCCGCAAAGGGTGCGTTCTTCACACAGCCTGTACTGTCCAAGCTGACAGGGAAAAGAGGCTCATCATAAAACACTGCCGCACCGTCTTCAAATGTCTCATTCCAGTCGGGAAGCATGCTCCGCATGTAACCCTAGGATGCAGACCCTAACTCTACGACGGCATAACAAGCATTATACATAAATAAGCTTGGGCATCAAGTGCCCAAACATGTATCGAGTCTTCAGCTTGATCTGTATGGAGTTGTCAAACGTCGGCATGGAACGAAGTTCGGCACACTGGGCAGGTTGTGTTGCCAGAACCCACTGACCCAGAGACAGACCACCGTGCAATACATGGTTCATGGAACATGTGACCGCAGGGAAGAAAGGCGACCTGACTGTCGGCATGAAAGTCGTCCAAGCAGCACGCACAGGGCTGGGTGTCCGCCTGGACACGAGGCGCAGTCTGCTTCTGCTCTGGCTGACCCACCTTGCACCACTTCACCTCGGTCCCGGTCACAAGAATGCGGTGGACCTCAAGAATTCGTGGCTCGGTTGAAGTGATTTTGCTGGAAGCCCAAACTCTGCATGCCTCGGATGTGCCGCACTTCTCCTGCTCCAGATCCAACGGATCCGCTGGCGGTGCCGTTGTCAATGATGTCACATCTCGTTCTTGCAATCGGCTCAAGTAGCATTGTAAGCATACCACCAGCTTCGACACCAAGCACAGCGAAATGAAGAACAGCGAAATCAGGGAGGGGAAGCTAAACTCCATGCCTGGTGCTATTCTGCGAACACTGCATGAGCAGAAATTCTGCTTCAGAACGAGAGTGTAAGGAAGACAAATACGACGACGAACCACCACCACCACCACCACCACCACAACCAGCACGACGATCACCACCGCCACCGAAGATCACGACCACCACGACGACAACAAGACCAAGACCGAGACCAAGACCAACAACAACAACAGCAACAGCAACAGCAGGAGCAGCAGCATCAGCTGCAGCATCTTCATTCACGAGCTGCAGCTTCTCGGTTACATGTGGCATGATAGTTACAACACGAGCTGGGCAAATTGAACAGCTTGTGACAACAGAGTCTTCGTGCCGGTTTACAGCAACTTCAAACTCCGTGCATGTTTGCCTCCGCCGAACAGGGTCTGCCATAACATCTACCGAAACGTCTGCTACAGCGATAAGACGCAAGCTTGTATTGACACCAGATGGAAGACATGCTTGCTAGTGCCATACAGAAGCCAGCAGTCATGCACAACCAAAGCTAATAGACCCAAGTGAGACCTGATGACACGGAAGGCAAGACGCCTGCTTCCCTTCGCATCGCCGCAGCTCGAACTCATAGCTCATGTACTTCTGCTGCAGTTTCACCTGGAGGGCACTGCCCTTCATGGCGATCCCGTGATGCAACACGCGAAGAAGCTCCGGGTGAGTCAAAACTCTTCACCAGCTCCAGTTGTCTCCCCCGCCCCGCCAAGCATCCGACCTTGTCTTCGCCCTCGCCTCCAGTGGCAGGGGCTGGGGTTCCGCTTGCTGAGTAGAATCTGGATGCTGTCAAGAGGACGGAGTTTCGGATTGCTGCATTTCACCAGCCCTCCCAGCCTATCAGATTCAAGGAGAAGGATGCCGGCTGTTTCGCGAAGGACTTGCTCAAGGACTCAGCGGCAAAACTGGGTGGCGCTCAGCGATTCAATCAAGTTGCAACAGCCCTTTTGCAGTGGCCAGGTCGCCGCAACTATGCTGCGGCTTTGAGGGATCACTACTGCCGCTGTTGAATGCCGCCATGGACAACCAGCTCCGCTGCAAAAGAGATAGAAAACGGCCGTTCGAAACAGATCCACTCGGTCTGGAAACAACCTGCTGAACCTCAAGCTTACAGATGCTTACGGAAATCCGACGACTAATGTTCCTTGAAAGCTTCGCTACGTCTGCCAGATTGTCAGTATGATACAAGTGGTCGCGAAAACTGTCACTGGCTTCTGTTGTTTTGTTGTTCTTGTGATGGGGGTGGGGCAGGTGGGGCTATCATGAGCTGCGGCCTGCTGCAGCACATCTAAGACCATGAGGCAACTTAGAAAGAAGCTCTGGTGAAGTCAGCCAGAAGCGGGTTCTTCCAGCCTCCGGCCTTTTTTTTAGGGCTTTTAGGGCCGAGCTGAAGGGAAGCAGTACCTGTGTCGCGAAACGCCCTCGGCTATGCTCTTGCTGGTATGTTCCGCACGTGGCCCCAAGAATATCTAAGATATTGAAGATCATATACTCGTAAGAGCAATGCCTTTCATGCGAGGCTTTCACAACCTCAAGCCCTGCCCCACTGAATCCTTCGAGACCCCCCAAGCTCAGGCAGGGGCGTTTATCACGGATTTCCGGCCCACCCTACAGGTCAGGAGCTGGGCGGGAGTGGCAGGGAACAAGATGGTATCTATAATTACGAAAACATATTATTACTATTGTTGATTATAGAATTATAGGTACAATATCATATTATAATAATTCTATACTACTAGTTAGAATCGTCTGCAGAGTTTGGGCGGCTTCGGCTTACACTCTTTGGGTTCAGGGGTCCAGTCGGGCGGAAGCCTTGCAGAAGAGCTCCGCAGAAACCGAGGCTCGAGATTTCGTAGGGTTTATAGCATTATAGGGTGCAGGGCCGAGGATGCCACTACCGCGATCCAAGATAAGTCTAGGGGAAGTGGTCTCCATCACGCCAGCCGACTTAGGGTGTGCTTCTACAGCTGCGAAACTCCCCCGGCACAACATGATAAAACCTGCTGAATCATTCCCTGCTTGCACGGCAAGATTTGCAACAGCCCATTGCACTCACCAACAGAACGTGGTTTCAAGGCTTGCAGGGCATGATATCCTTCCCAGCACGGCCTGGGAAAAGGGATCTGGAAATACTCGATAAGGGTCAGGGCCCCGGTGCCCTGTGGATCTTGCCTCAAGCCAAGTGTAGGATGTCTTATCGGAGCTTGGATCTTTTCACTCTAAATAGGCATGCACGAGGATATGCCGCGGTTCTCTGCGACAAATGCTTCTGCAAGTGTACTAGAAGTTCGACTTTGACGACGGCAGTACATTCAACAACGAAGGCCGTTAGCTTGGGTGAACCCCGAACACCACCTCTGGCATGATGCCTATGCTGGGATGTCCTGATGTCACTTCGTCCCAGCTCTCAAAGCTGGACAGAAACCCCCGATCCCCTTCAAGAGTATTCGAGTAATGCCAGGATTTCACACGCCGTCTTCACACGTTGCATTGCACGGACTTCCAGACTGGCTTGCCTCTCCCCACAAGTGCAGTGAAAACTCTCAGCTTGCAAGAGGCTTACAATGAATCAACACCAGCGGCGGGGTGGTCATCAGCGGGATGTGCAGGACCTTCACTTCCGCTCCCTGTCAGAATGCATCTGGATCTGGATCACTCTCTCTGAACATCGCCCCGTCCGGTTCTGGGTTGATGATTGTAATTACTTGTTCCACTGGTCGTAATGCAATAGATCACGGTAGCCTCTCCTAAGGCCGTCGTCGCTTCTGAGCCCGAAGCCACGCAAGTGCTACGAACACAGAAAACGGTCAACATCATAAGCTTCGCAACAGTCAGAAAGACCACAGCCATCTTCGGCACTGCACTCTTCGTGGTTCCAGGCATTTAACCCGGGTTTCAACCTCGCTCTCTGGGGCTACACCCTACGGCGAGTCTGTGCCCAAATTGTCTAAAGTCTCAGCCTGGCCAGAATAAAGAGGCAAACCCAAGCCCCTAAACCCCTAAACCCTAAACCCCTAAAGAGGCAAACCCAAGCTGCTGTTAGATTCTCTCAATGCGCGGTCCCAGCTGCCGCGGACGGGTCTCCCGCCAGCAAGAGCTCCTCGCGGAATCTGCAGCTTAGTAGTATAGTAGTAGTATAGTAGTAGTACAGTAGTAGTATAGTAGTAGTATGGTAGTAGTATAGTAGTAGTATAGTATAGTAGTATAGTAGTATAGTAGTACAGCAGTATAGTAGTATAGTAGTATAGTAGTATAGTAGGTGCAAGGTCTCCCTTTCCCCATAGCTCGCGATGATGACGGCTGGCGATGATGATGACGGCATCGATACCAAGTTCTGCAAGCCCGACAATCTCTTGCCGAGAAACTTCAATGGAACCCCAAGTCCGAAGTCCAAAGTCCAAATTTCGGCCGGAGCCAAAATCTGAAAGTTGAGGGGTCCAAAGCCTGTCAACCCGACGCAGCACTCCGGGTCCTTAGTCCTCGTCTCTGTGACTGGCGGTACCGAGAACTTTTGGAACACTTGCCAGCCCTGAGCAGAGTGCGTCCACAAAGGTCTCAACTGACAGCAACTGTCCTGCAGACTCACTCTTGGTACATCATACTTCCGAATACCTTGACAGGGCTTCGGAGTGTGAATGCATGATGTGTTGGGTAACCGGCTTCTGGCAACTTCATCTGCCAAAGGCGGGGAGGAGGCGCCTCCTGGTGTCTCAAACGGTTCTTGGGATCAGAAGTCCAAACTAAAGGCGGATCTGCCCAGGATCTGCAGAACATCCATGCTAAGGACACTATCGGACTGTCGTCGTCGACAGTCCGAGAAAGAGCGCGCGCGAGAGAGAGAGAGAGAGCAAGAGAGCACCAGAGTCATGCACATCTCTCCTGAGTGGACAGCACAAACCATGAGTTCAAGGTCACTGTCCTAGCAAAAATGCTCATTGAACTCTTCATGCAGATGCGGGTCTTGGGAGACTGTGGCAGAGGAATATTTTCTGGCTGCATCCGGCTTCTTGGATGCAGCTACACGAGCAGCGGTTATGACAGCAGCAGCAGCAGCACCACCACCACCACCACCAGCAACGGCGACAACAACGCCACAACCAACAACAACAACAACAACAACATCATCAACAACAACAACACCTCCTACGACTACGACTGCGACTACGACTACGACTACTACTACTCCTCCTCCTCCTGCTGCTGCTGCTGCTGCTGCTGCTGAGCGGTGTTCACATCTCCCCGTGGTGGCGATGCACATCGAAGTGGGTTCACGCCTTTTGGGGACAGACCTGGTGCTG
>CAJNJA010044585.1:74384-86939 GCA_905231915.1 Symbiodinium necroappetens | reverse complement strand
TACTTACTTACTTACTTACTTATGTGCATACCAGTCTCTTATCCCTAAGCCCTAAACCCAAAGCCCTAAACAACTACAGAAACCCATGCCTTAAACTCGAAACCCGAAAACCGAAACCCCAAACTCTGAACCCTAAACCCTAGACTCTAAACCCTAAACCTTAAACCCTAACCCTAAACCCTACACAACTACCGAACCCCAGGCTCTTACGCTAACCTGGAGAGCTCCTTCTCCCAAGAGCTCGTGGCGTCCCCTCCGGCGGGTCTTCGGGAGGCACCGGGCTTTAGGGGTTTGGGAGCTTAGGGTTTAGGGTCTACGTAGAGGTTTAGGGTTTAAGGATGTTTTGGGTTTAGGGGTTTAGGGTTCAGGGTTTAGGTGTTGAGGCGGATTAGGGTTTAGGGTTCAGGGGTCTAGGCGGGTTCAGGGCTTGGGGTTTCGGGTTTAGGGCTTCTTTAAGGCCCCTTCGAAGAGGATCCTCAAGGCATAGCGCCCTGGAAGAGTTTCTCAGGAATTTTGCAGAGGTTTTTGGTACATGGTTCGACGTGTTCTACGTGTTTGTTCGGTGTTAGCAGGTTGTAGAGGTATTTCAAGGAGCTAAGCTGAAGGTGTCATCCTGGAAACTCCACTATCCTTGATCACAGACTAAGTGCGGACCACAGGCAGCAGCCACATTTGCTTAGGGTTTAGGGTTCAGGGTATCGGCTATGCATGCTCTAAGGAATTTCAACAGTTGTAGGATATTTGGTTTTCTGCGATGTTAAAGAACATCTCAGGGCCAAAGTTTGGCTTTGGTATATCGGAGTCAAAGGTCGCGGGATTTAGGATTCAGGTTTCAGGGGGTGAGGGTTGCGGGTTTCGGCTTCACTTCACTCTTTTCCCTCTTACTCTAGGGTTGTGTGTGGGAAGCCCGAAGCTCTAAACCCTACTAGAGGCTTAAAAACTGCCCGTCAGTACTCACTGTGCCGCCTCCTTCAAATCTTAGAACAACTGCAAAACATTAAGCCAAGACACAAGTTAAGCCCTCAGCTTCGAGAACTCAGGCCAATAGAGCAAACCGCTAAAACATTTCCTGGCACCGAAGCAATAAAACGGCAACCACGCAAGCAAACCCTAGATGGGTAGTTCTCTGAGTTAGGATCCCTTTTCAGGCTCCGTTTTTGAAGGGTGCCGTACTATTTTTGGGGACCTAAGAAAGAGGACCCTAATTTAGAGAACTACCCTAGATCCAGAAAGCTTAAGCCTTTCGGGTTTAGGGTTTAGGGGGCTTAAGGGTTTAGGGTTTAGGGTTTAGGGGTTTAGGGTTTAGGGTTCAGGGTTTAGGGGTTTAGGTTTAGGGTTTAGGGCTACAAAACGAGCAGTGCGAGGTGCAGCGGCTTTTTGTGCTGGCGCCTGTCTGGGACTGTGCTCTGGAAGGCACTGGTCGTCTTCCTGTTGTTCTGAGTTGAAGCGACTTTCGCCGTGTTCATTTTAGAATTCGGCGTTGTAGAGGTCGTTATGTTTCCCGAGCCTGGTACAACAATTGGCTGTTGTTAAACGTCGACGTGTTTAAAGGCCTCTATGGCAGCTTGTATCAAGCATTCTTTATGAGGGTTGCACGAGATTTCACAGTCGTTAAGGTTATGTTTGTAATAGGGTTCAAGGCTTTGGCATTACGCATCCAAAGCGTTCTGGCCTTAATGTAGACCCTGATGCAATGACCCCCCTTTTCATTCAGGGCCGTGCATTTCGGATCCCTGTCTTAGGGACGTGGGGTCGTTCAATCCGGGTTCTACACGATTGCTGCGGTTCGTCATGCGCTATGTTGGCCTTGATGGGGTTCTGGGAAGTGCAAAGTTTGGGGGTTTTTGTGGCTTCTTAAGCCAGCTTGGGTGTCTGGGTCCTTGTTGGATATAACTTTACATTTTTGTTTTCATACAAACCCAATAAGGATTAAACATGATCATGTCTAAGACAGCCCCAACTCGGAACCCAGGTGTAGGGTTTGGTTCAGGGTTTCCCGGTGTTGCGAGCGTTGGCTTTGGTCACTTTGATGTTCGGGCTGTGTTCTTCTTCAGGAACCCAGCTTCCCCTGATTTAGGGTTTAGGATTTTGGATTTAGGGCTATTGCCATGATTGAAGACCCTAAACCCCTAAACTCCCAAGACCCTAAACCCCTAAACCCTGAAACCCTAATACCCTAATACCCTACAACCTTACAAGAAGGAGGGTCTCCTTGTTAAAAACCCGAAGATTAGGAAAAGGGGTACCCTTATTATGACGGGGCTGCTGGGGAACCTGGGACCGAAGTCGAAGCTACCACAACGCGTTACAGACCCTAGGCTTTTTTCGTAAAGCAAACGAGCTCCTCTATTGCCATGATTGAAGACCCTAAACCCCTAAACCTCTAAACCCTAAACCCCTAAACCCCTAAGCCCCTAAACCCCTGAACCTCTAAACCTCTAAACCCTAAACCCCTAAACCCCGAAACCCTAATCCCTCAAACCCTAAACCCTAAAACCCTACAAGAATCCATTAAGTACCTGATCATAACCGGGCCGAAGCCTCAAAGTAAGCACCTTCACAAAGCCCATCTGGGTAGTCTTCTAAGTTAGGGTCCCTTTTAGGGTCCTTTTTATACCAGATTGGGGACCTAAAAAGGGGCCCTAATTTAGAGAGCTACCCATCTGATACCCTAAACCCTAAACCCTAAACCCTAAAAACCCTAAACCCTAAAAACCCTAAACCCTAAAAACCCTAAACCCTCAAAACCCTAAACCCTCAACCTCAAGTCCCAGGCCAATACATCCTAAGCCCCAAGGTTACATCGACGGCTGTGGCATACCGGAACAGAGATGTGCCTGGTTCCGTGGCTGCGGTGGCGATGATCCAACACACCATAAGTTGGCAACTACCACCACCTACTGTGTAGTAGAGTCCT
This sequence comes from Symbiodinium necroappetens, assembly GCA_905231915.1. Classification (NCBI taxonomy): domain Eukaryota; class Dinophyceae; order Suessiales; family Symbiodiniaceae; genus Symbiodinium; species Symbiodinium necroappetens. The sequence continues at coordinate 84,022 of CAJNJA010044585.1, read as the reverse complement.
TCTATTTCTGCACGAGGGCTTATCATGAGAACCTACAGAAAAGTTGGTTATGCTAGTTTAAGGTAGTGCTTAGGTTGTGGGTTGAAGGTTTGCCGTTTAGGGTTTGGGGATACGGTTTTGGGTTTAGCTTCGGGTGTTTAGCCGTGAAGTTCCCACGTTTACCCCTTTGGGGGGACTTCTTTTCCTTCTAGAATTTTCAAACCCGAGGAGGCACCAAGGCGTCCCAAACCCCCTTACACCCGTAGTGCCCTATTGCCAAAGCCCGAACCCCCCTAACCTCATTCAACACAAACCACGCCTTAGAGATTCGGTTCTGGGCTGAGTGTTTCAGAGATTCCAAGATGCCTGGGTGTCATGGATTTGGTGCTGGAGTCAGGACTTTGGTGGGGGGTTTAGGGTTTAGAGCAGGATTTGATTATGTGGTTTGTTCACTGTTCTGTGCCCGGGGTTTGAGGGCTTGGGGTTTCGGCAATGAAAATACACGGCTTAGCGCATTCTTGCTAGGGGCTGCCTGCTAAAGCCTCAAATGAGCCTTTGCTTGAATTCGCTTGCCTCGGTAACTTATATATGGGGCCCTCACTTTGGAAAGGAGGCTAAATCCCGCCTAAACCCTGAACCCTAAACCCTGAACTCTGAACCCCGAACCCTAAACCGTAAAGCCGTACGGCAGTGCAGGTTTGACTAATGCCCAAAACACCCGAAGCCCGAAACCCTAAATCCTCCAACCCTAAACCCTCAACCCTAAACCCTAAGCCCTACACCCTAAACCCTAAACCCTAAGCCCTACACCCGAAACCCTCAACCCTAAACCCTAAACCGGAAGTCCAGGTATGGCGACATGCCTCTCGACATTCCGCTTCTGGAGCTCTTCCGTAACTCCAAGGCGGAAGGGTGAGGGGCCGGCTTTAGGGGCTTTAGGGGCTTTAGAGGCTTTAGAGGCTTTAGGGGTTTTAGGGGCTTTAGGGTTTTAGGGGCTTCAGGGGCTTTAGGGGTTAGGGTTTAGGGGCTTTAGGCGCTTTAGGGGATTTTAGGGGTTTTAGGGGCTAGGGTTTAGGGGTTTTAGGGGTTTTAGGGGCTTCAGGGGTTTTAGGGGCTAGGGTTTGGGGGTTTTGGGGTTTCAGGGGTTCTAGGGTTTAGGGTTTAAGGGTCTCGCAGTCTAAGAATCCCTGTGATGTCTTCGTGAAGAATGAGCCCAGAAACTCCAAAATCCCTTGAGGCGGAAGATTCTTATGGTGTGTTGTATGGTAACCCTGAACCCTAAAGCCAAAATTCGGAGTCTAGCCAGGGTTGACGGTTCTGGGTTTTTTCCAGTGAAAGCCTCAACCCCCTAAGCCGCTCTTCCCAGGATCGAGCTTTTTGTAGTCCGTCCTCACGGGATCTCCAAACGTCGCGGTTTAGGGTTTAGGGTTGTTGTGGCTTGCTTTATACGATGAGAAGAGACATCTGGGACTTTTTCAGGTGGGTAGTTACCGCTATAGGAGCCTTACAGAAGGTCAATATACCTTATAGAAGCCTTGTAGAAGCCCTATATACCCAAAACTCCCCACCTGTAGTTTCCTTTAAAGACATGGCAAAGTAGCTGGCCTCGAGTTCTTTGTAATGATCCGGCAGGAAAGCCCATTGACACACCAAGAGACAACGGCAAAGATGCGATGGCCTCATCAACTAAAGGAGAGACCCTTAAAGGGACCCTTAGGGTTGTATAGGGGTTTTAAGAGACTATATAAGGGGCATATAAGGGTTATATAGGGTATTAGGATTAGGGGTCCCTTCTATATTGTTCCTTAACCTCAGGGTTTGCAGGCCGAGCATGTAGATTCGAGGCGGACAGGATCTAGCCTAAACCCTAAACCCTAAACCATATAAGCCCCAAAGTCTATAAATAAACCCTAAGTCTTATACACCCTAAGCACTAAAAACCCTATAAACCCTGTAAGCCCTACAAACCCTATAAACCCTAAGCCCGCCCAAGCCCTAAACCCTGTAAAACCTAAATAAACCCTATTAAACCCTAAGAACCCTATAAACCCTAAAGACCGTATAAACCCTATCAGCCCTAAACTCTGTTGGCGGGCCTGTGAGGTTCTCTTGCGGCTTCGGTGAGGGTTTCGAGTCTCGTGTTCACTTGAAGGATTGTAGGACTTAGTAAGTAAGGTTATAAGTACCTTAGTGGAGGTATAGGCAATTTAAATATAGTGATCTTATCTATGGTTATAAGTACCTTACTTGATGTTATATACCGTATTTATAAGCCTGGTTACTAAGTCCCATGCTCCTTTAAGCAGGGTTTGTGGTTGATTGGCTTGAGGGGTTACCTCGAGTACGGGAAGCTGAACGAGCCGATCGACGAGGGCGAGTTTTGGCAGGGCCCCTTGATCGTGTGCTGGGGTGCCGAAGAGCTCTATGCCACGACAAGCCGTACGGGCGCCGTTGGTAGCTCGCCATAAATAAAGATTCGTCTGGGGTTAGGTGTCAAAGTCCAGGCTGTGTGCATGCAGCAATCATTATCTAAGGAATCTAAGGCCAGAACCAACTGCGAGGGTCATTTCACAGACACGACGGTCCCGTGCCTCAAGCTCACCGGCATGTCGCTTCCACCCTGGGATCCCTTTGTGGGATGATGGTCTGCATCGAGGGGCACTCGTGTATGCCGCCTTTTATGAAGCGTCGTTGGTACGATGCGAAGGCCACTCAGGTCCAGGTGGACGTTCGTGGAGTCTGGCCGTCCGACAGTCAAGCTCGGGCCTGGTGGATTAGGGTGTAGGGTAATGGATGATTTGGTGATGCATCCACCGTGAACATTCCCATGAGCCCTCCTTCATCTTGGCCAAGCGCCAATACGAAGCACTGATCGCCGCAAGAGCACGCACCTTGCACTTGCAAGAGTCCCCCACTCCTAAACCGCCTAAACCCCTAAACCCCCAAACCCCTAAACCCCTAAATCCCTACACCTTATATAATCCCCCAAAACCCCGAAATTCGAAATCCCCTAAACCCCTCAACGCCTGCCTAAACCCTGAACCCGAAACCCCTAAACCCTACATTCCGACAGCCCTAAACCCCCAAAACCCTAAACCCCGAAACCCTAAACATCAGACATCAGAGATTGCCTAGTTGCCTCCCCCGATCCTCAGCCGACCATCGGCATCAGACCAGCTTGCGCCCCGCGCCCCAAAGTTGGACCATCAATATCCTCACGCACGTAAGGTCACGTATAGGGCATCCCAGTACTAATCACCTTTGTTCCATGTTCCAACTTCCTGGGAATCACTCTAAGCTATGAATTTCCCATAATGAGGACACAATATGATTTATATCATTGGCGTCTATTTTCTAGAGATCGTTAAATCTCTGGAGGCGTTCCAGGTCTTGACAGTGGAGCAGGCTCTGCAGCGTGGATTCAGGGAGTCGGGTTTTGGGTTGTAGGAATTGGGGTTCTGGAGTTTACACACTACCTGTAGGCTCCTTTTTGTGGTTTATATTTAAGATCCTACAAGGTAATCCCAAACAGGAACTCCTATGGAGCCTATGGGTACGCCCCACAACCTGCATAAACCCGAGGTGTCCAGGTTTGGGCGGTGTGCGGGGTGAGGATTCTAACTGCGGCATGACTCGAAATTGTCTAATTCCTACCGACAGCAGTGGCTCAGCAGGGTATTTTGCAGAGGGTACAGCAAAGGAAAGCTGAGGCTTGCCCTAGTTAAATTGGTGTAGTTTCGGGTTTCGTGTGTAGCTTGGTGTGCGGGACTTGTTGAGACCATTGGCATATGATCTTTCATTTCACCCCTAAGTCTGATATTGTTTATCCACACACCTTTTTCTGCGTGTAATGAAGGAGCTTAATGATTGGAATTGGAACAGAGTTTTGGGGTATATGATAGTATAGCGACATCATGTTACGGTAAGGAAATTCGGGGAATAGTAGTCCCTAAGGGTCCATGTACCCAAATAGTATATAGTTTGCCCTTAAAGCAGTCTCTTTTGGGTACTTTGGGCCTAAAGTATACACTATTTGGGCACATGGACCCTTAGGGAGTGGTAAATATTCAGACTTCGTTGTACAGATTGGAGGCTTCAAGTGGAGACTTTGCGACGAGAAAGCATGACGACGGATTGGTTGAAGACTTAGTTTGGCTATTAGGGTTTAGGGTTTAGGGGCGTCCAGAGGCCGCATGGAAGTGCCACCATTTCTTCACAGTTCCGACACACAGTTTCGCCTCCCTAAGCCCTAAATCCCTAAGCCCAGTCTTCTTGTTTGTGCCCAGCCTTCTCCTGCAGATCCTAAGGGGCGGTTTGGTGTTCAGGCGCCTTGATCTTGCACGCTCCTCCCCATTGACGCCAGCAGACCCCCCAAAGGTGATGCGGGAAAGCCGCGCTGCCTGCCACTCATCGTTGCGATGAGCGACCAGAGAGACACTCAATATTCCGCTCAATTCCACGTTCGAGACACACATCGATGGCATAACAATGCAAATGGCAATGCCGGCCTCTGCGCTTGCGTTGCTGCCCTGCCGAAACCGAAAAGCATGGCTCCTGGCACATAGGCTTCACGCAAGCTGTGTTGGCACAACCAACCTTGAAGCCCTCTTCTGTGGCCTGCAGTGTTTGCGCCTTCAGCTCTTGATTCTCCTGCACCCTAAACCCTAAACCGCTGTAGCTCCTCCCAGAAAATTTCTTGGCGGAGGAGTTCAAGCTCAGCGGTCTCCACTGAAGCTCTCAGCCTCATAATTTCAGCGGCATCATCTCGCACATCTCTCAAAAAAAATTACCTGAAAGAAACTCTAAGTTACACCCAAACCCAGTCGCCAAGCCCCAAGACCCTACCCATAGGCTCCATAGTAGTTCCTTTTTGTGGCTTATATTTAGGATCCTATAAGGTAATCCCAAAAAGCAACTACTATGGAGCCTCTGGGTAAACCCTAAAGGGCCTAAATCCAACGCCCCTAGTGGTCTGGGACAAGCTCCACTCCCCTATAGAGGCTCACACCCTACCCCCATTTTTTAGGGTACCTGGCTTTGTCCCTAAACCCCTATTTTTAGGGTACCTGGCTTTGTGGTTATATGGTTAGGATCTGTTACATAGAAAAGTAGATACCCTAAGACACAGGTAGGGTCTGAGCCTACAGGCAGCGCTCAGGCTCCTCCCACGGGAGGCAGAGGAATTTCGTAGCTGCTAGCGCGATGGGGGTCCAACAGACCCAATACTTAGGTACTTGGGTTGGGGATCGCAGTTTTGTAGGTTAGTACTTGGGAGGGTTAGTACCTGGGAGAGTTTATGATTTTTAGGTACTTGGAGCCCTGGGTTACTGCCATACAATCCAATAAAAACCGTGGTGCGGGGACAAGTCGGAGGTCCTCTCGAAGAACGCTCCACCAAGCGGCCTCGTCGGGGAAAATAAGCGGCTGACGGCCGTGACCAAAAGTCATAAAGAGGCCTTCGACGACGAAGCAGTATGGATACTGTCTAGTATGGTATCAGGTAATATAACTTTCTGAACCCTAAACCGTAAACTTCACTTTAAGCCCTAAACCCTAAGCTCATAACTCTGAGTCCTGAGCCCCTACCCCGAAACCCTAAACCCTAAGCCCGAAGCCCTAAACCCTAAACTCATAACTCTGAGTCCTGAGCCCTAAACCCGAAACCCTGGACCCTCTGGGTCATAACTCTGAGCCCTGACCCCTGAACCCTTGGGGGACCAAATGAACCTTATAAGTAGGGGCCTCATACCCTTATACGATGAATCCCTATATGGTATATGCACCTTAAGCCCTAAACCCTAAACCCTAAAAAACCCTAAACCCTAAAGCCCCAGCACCCCAAAAAAACCCTAGAACCCTAAGGCCCCAAACCCTACGTTCCCTTCTGGTTCATTTCGCCCTTATAAGAACCGACCGACACAGGACCAGCGCGAGCGCTGTGTGGAAGCCCTGCTGCCCTTCGTGCAGAGCTGCGTTGGCGAGGCGCCAACTGGGATTTATTGGGGCAATGATAGGGTTTAGGGCTCAGGGGTTTAGGAGTTTAGGGTAATTATAGGGTTTACAGTAGGGTAATTATAGGGTTTAGGGTTTAGGGGTTTAGGGTTGTTTAGGGTTTAGGGGTTTAGGGTAATTATAGGGTTTAGAGTTCAGGGTTTAGGGGTTTAGGGTAACTTTAGGCTTTAGGATTTAGCGGTTTAGCGTATTTATAGGGTTTAGGGTTTAGGGTTTTTTAGGGTTTAGGGGTTTAGGGTATCTATGGGGTTTAGGGTGTAGGGGTTTAGGGTAATTATAGGGTTTAGGGCTTTAGGGTTTAGGGGTTTAGGGTATTTATAGGGTTCAGGGTTTAGGGGTTTAGGGGTTTAGGGTTTTAGGGTTTTAGGGTTTAGACCGCCGTGTGTTTTACGTGTGGGCAGACACTTCACACACATGGATTGATGCGATCCTTCGAGTAAGAGCAAAGGAGGGGGAGAGAGAGAGAGAGAGTGTGTGTGTGTGTGTGTGTGCGTGTGCGTGCGTGCGAGTGAGTCTGCCAATTTGTGTCTCTGCGCCCACACATGCATCTTGCCGTGTGTATATATCAGGTATCTAGATAGTTCTAGCTATATATATATACACATGCATATATATCTATATATATATATTTATTTATTTAATTACTTATGTAGATGATAGTGTGCTTCATCCTCGTCGTACATCATGATGAGGTTCGTTCTTCACGGGAGGTCGGGCTGCAGCATGATGCCTAGCCCGAGGCTTCAGATGCGCTGGCTGAAGCCTTAACATGGGTTTAGGGTTTAGGGCAGATTCGCCGGGTTTTGTGGCTGGGTTTCAGAGTTTACGGCTTACGATTTAGTCCGCTGTCGCAAAGTTGGGCCCGGTCAGTCAAGCGCAGGACCAGAAATTCACTCTGGTGCCTATCCTTGTGGGTGGCTTGATGACAGAGAAGGCGCAACCGAGGGGTACACCGGCCCTGCCCCGACTGAAACCGCCCAACCCTGAAAAAACAAAACCTTCACGGTTTGCGTCACCTAATAACTCAAAGTTCCCAACCGCTTAACCCCGAAAAAAGCTGAAGAATCCGATGCCCACTTCAACCTGAAGCGCAGGCCCGGCCACAGAAGCCCTGAAAGCCGGACCACGCCGCTGTAAACCCAGAAGCCTAACTCCTGAACCCAGAAGCCCTAATATAGGGGTCGAGTCGGAGTAGTTAGTGACGCTATTCTGCTATTCCTGAAGCTTCATGATTCTAACCGTCTAGAACCCTTGTGGAGCCCTTATAGCGACCCTTACAGTAGCCCTTATACCCTTTTAAATCCCAAAGCCGACAAGCCCTAAGGCCGAAGACTCACAAGTTGCGAGTTCAGGACATTGAGGATTGCTTACAGCGCTGTCCATGCCAGATATTCTTTCGGGGTCCAGGGTTTAGGGCTTGGGGTCTGGGGTGTATGGTTTTGGATCCTGATGTTCTTTCTGTCTCTCAGTTGGCTGACATCGGGTTTCCTTTTGAAGTACTCTTGCTGTTGGCTATCGTGGGGGTCCGAGGGGCCTGTGGGATATCAAGTCGGAAACATCTTTCTAGGTGTGTCCTCTGCCAGCACAAGCACGAGACTGCACGCGTGAACGGGGTCTCGTGGATTGGTACCCCCATAGTCCCCTAAGCTGTTCCTTTTTGGGAGTACCATATAGGGTTCTGCATATAAACCATAAAAAAGAACTACTTAGGGGCCTATGGTACGGAGAAAGCCCAAGAGGTCTTCTCCGTGGAATCTATCTTTAGCGTGGTTAAGATCCTGAACTCGAAGCGAAAACCCTAAACCCTAAACGCTGTAAATTCGTCATAAGCACAACTTAGTCGTAAGCCCAGCTTTACAAAACTACTGTAAGAGTTTGGGGATCAAAACTTACTATTTTAAATATGGCTCCAACAGGGTTCTGTAGGTTGAGTTTCGGGTTCTGCGCAGGCTGAGGAGTATGCATCCCTCCTTTCGCCGTACGTTTCCGCAACCCAGCGTGCAAGGGAGGGAAGAGGGTCGTAGGGAGTTAGTTGCCCTTCGGCCCTTAAAGCCTAAACCCTAAACCCTTCGAGCCTTATAAACCCTAGCCCCAAGGTCCAAGTATCTAATTCTCATATACTTCCCCAAATACAAACCCACATATCTTCTATCCAAAAAAACCCGAGTACCTAATCGTGGGGTCCTTTTGGACCCGTAGGGCAAGCTCCAAAAGCCCGGAAAGTCCAGAAAATCCCAAGTCCGAAAACTCGGTAAATCCAAGAAGAATGGTTCCGGAAGCTCCGCAAGGGCTTTTTGGGTTTAGTGTTTTAGGGTTTTAGGGCTTTCGGGTTTTAGGATTTTTAGGGCTTGAGGGTTTTAGGGCTTCAGGGTTTTAGGGTTTTAGGGTTTCAGGGTTTTCGGGTTTTCAAAGCCAAGCCCCTGAGCCCTGCACCCCATAAGGTGTTCTACTGCTGTTTCACTGAACCTTGCTACAGAACACCCCAAAAAGTTGGAAGCCTGATTAAGGACAAATCTTGCTGGGATTCCTTATACATTACTCGTAAGGATTGAGGCTAGTGGGTTTCCAATTTTTGGGCTTCTACTATACAGAAATCCTAAACTTTGATACCTTGCCGTAATCTGGGCTTTGAAGCAATCGCTACAGTGTATTGTCGGATCTGACTTTAGGCAATCTGGGTTTCAGAATCTCTCCAGAATGCCTGACCTGTAAGCCTCAAAGACACCAAAAAAACCGGATTCTGAGTTTCTTGTTTTGCGCTGTAAGGCTTTTTTGTTGACATTCTTGGGCTACGGCGATGTCGCGGAGTGCATGCAAAGTGGGTAGGGTTTAGCATTGAAGGCCCTAAACCACCCCTAACCTCCAAGAAGAAGACTACCGAGGATCCCCGGAATCTTTTCGTGATCGGCGGAGATGTGGATACCCTTGGGGAGCAGTTTGATTGGAAGAGATTCTCGGATATGCCTCTTGCCTTGCTTAAGGCTGGGTTTAGGGCCCTAAACCCTAAACCCTAAATTACTAAACCCTAAACCCCTAAACCCCTAAACCCCTAAACCCTAAACTCTAAACCCTAAACGCGTTTTTAGGAAAGTTTCGGATGTAGGGTCTTCGAGGTTTCTAGGGGGGGCTGGAATATGTAATTTCGTGGTAACAGCAGGATGGGGCTCGCCGTATGATTCCCACCCTGACATCCGGCAGGATCCAAGAAGTAGATCCTTTAAGGTTTAGGGTTTAGGGTTTAGGTTTAAAGTACCCTTTAGTGGTCCCAAATTAGGGGATCTGCTTTCTAGATCCTTCCGGGGGTCTGGGCATATAAGTCCTTAGAAGGGTTAGGTTCCTTCCCATCCTAAAACCCTAAAACCCTAAATGCCGAAAACCCTAAAACCACCAAAAACCCTAAAACCCTAAAACCTAAAGCCCGAAAGCCCTAAACCTAAAGCCCTAAAGCCCTAAAGCCTTAAAACCCCCTAAACCCTAAACCCTAAAGCCCTAAAGCCCTAACACTCTAAAGCCCGAAAGCCGTGATTCCTAGAGAAGTCCTGGGAAGGGTCGGGTTTTCGCGGGTCGAGGTCGGGTTCAGGTTCGGATTTAGGGCTTTTAGGGGTTTTTAGGGTTTTTTGGGTTTTTAGGGTTTTTTGGGTTTAGGG
>CAJNJA010044585.1:21315-68028 GCA_905231915.1 Symbiodinium necroappetens | reverse complement strand
TTAGCATTACCTTAAGGAGCCCTAAACTGTGGGGATTATATATGGTTAATAGTCCTTCTTATGGGGATAGATGCGGGATTTTGATCATCAGCCGTAGTTGCCTTAATGCTTTAAAGGGTACTCGGATTCCTATTATGATGGGAGGTCGATTCCTTAGTTAAGAGACTCTGGGGCCAGCATTTTGTTGGTTTCTCCGAGGACCGATCCGATGCTGTGTGCAGGGTGGTAAGATATACAGATAGATCGTGGCTCGGGTTTAGGGGCTTGAGTTTAGGGTGGGGGTTTAGATTTTTAAGGGAGATTATGTCCATAGCCTCTACTCTAAACCCAACCCCACAGGGGTTAGCTGGTTAGCTCAGTTTTCTTCCACATGGGCGGTGTCGTGGATCAGCAACGCACCTGGGATTCACATCGTGTCATGCCTAGGGGCCCCCCAAAGTGCAGAAGGCTTCTTAGAACCACCACAATTCTAAATGGGACCTAAAAGGGTTCAGGGTTTTATGGGTTTAGGGGTTTAGGGCTTTAGGGCTTTAGGGCTTTAGGGCTTAGGGTTTTAGGATTTAGGGTATGCTTTGAGCACGTGCACCCTTAGGTAAGGTGCTGTGTGCAGAGCCCCAGGTTGGAACAGCTGCTGCATGCTCTGTACCGTGAACGCCAAGGGGTCCGGGCGCTCGGTCGTAGGGTTTCGGGGTTTAGGGTTTTAGAGGGTCGAGGGTTTAGGGTTTGGGGGGTTTAGGGTTTAGGGTGTAGGGGTTTGTTAAGGGTTTAGGGTTTGGGGATTTAAGGGATTTAGGGGTTTAGGGTTTGGGGTTTGGGGCTTTGGGTTTGGGGTAAAAGGTGGAATCGTGTTTAGAGTACTGTTTAAGGCTGAGAGGGGCCTGAAACGGGTTCGGCACGGTTTCGACAAGAGTGAGAGATTCGGCTTTGGGAAAGCAATCTTGAACAATTACCCGGAAACCCTACCGCCGGGGCGATCTTCCACGTGTTTCTTGCTGGCATCGGTGCTTTTTTCCTTCTACCGAGGTCGATGTGCATTCTGGCTGTAGTGGCACGTGGTGCTCACCCTTAGGGCAGTGGCCGCACATCCACTGCATTGTCATTCCTCACGAGTGGAAGACCTTTAGACTGTAACCCTCAAGTTATTTTTGAAATTGAGGTACTGCAGCACCGTGATGACCACGTTCCTGCATGTTCCTGTGCTGCTACTGCTACGATGCCACTTTTCCAAATCGCTGCCAGCACAGTCTTATGTGAGCAGTACCAAGCGGGTGTTTAGGCAACCCTAAACCCTAAACCCTAAACCCCACACCAGCCCACACACTGCAGGAGCGGAGGTCTGCCCGCCAGGTGCTGTCTGAGGTCCCCCTGTGTTCCATGGTCGGCACGAGGGGAAATGCACACTACGGTTGATGATATAAATCCTGCATTACCTTAAGGACCCTGAACTCTGGGAATTATGGTATATTCCTCCTTATGGGTAATGCAGGATTTATATCATCAAGCGTATCAGTCCCTTGTTGTGAGTTGGCACAAGGTTGCTGCTGCCACGAGCGAGTCCATTCTGCATGCGCCCAAACTGCCTTTCCTCACCGTGGACACGTTGGCCATGATACACACACGAACAGTGCTTCGCAGATATTGGAAGACTGAAAGAGGGGAGCGAGGTCGAAGGCTCCTGCTCCTTTGCTTTGTTGCGTTGGCATATTTTCCTGCTGCAAGGACTTCGCGTAGGAGTGCCTTCAAACCCCTGCCTTCCCTGGTCCCCGCCGAGTACACTTCTCGGACCATCGTCCCACACCTCAGTGGGACCTTTGATGTTGATGCCCGTCCCCACTCTCTTGCAGATCGAGACTGTGGTCCACACATTGCAGCGTAATAGAGCTGTAGGTCCTCATGCCATCCGCCTTGACACACCATACACATCGAGGCTGTTTCGATGAGGCGACCTACGCCTTCTTGCAAAAAGAGCCTCCAGTGCTCTTACATGCGAAGACTACAGGTCCATCTTGATTTCCTCCGTCCCGGGCAAGGTGGACCATCGCTGTCTTCGTCAACAACTGCTACCTGCCTTGCTTGCTACCAATGATCCACTGCACGGCGGCATTGCCCCCAGTCAAAGCATCGAATTGGTCTCTCCTGCCGCCGAGACTTTCTTTGCACTTAGCAAACTCCAGGCTGTTGGGGTGCAGTTGTCTTCTTCGATCTCAAGGCGGAATTCTATCAGGTTCTCAGACAATCCCGCCAGTTTGCTGCGTCTCTTCCACCAGCTCAAAGTACCGCCCTCCACATTGGAGGAGCTTAAGACACATCTGACCAACGTCACGCTGCTTGAGCGAGCTGGTGTCTCGGACCACAAACATGCCTTAATTGCAGATCTCTTCGACGGCACGTATTTCAAGCTGAGTGGAGGCACTGCCCTTGCTCTAACCAAGCGAGGATCCAGGCCAAGCGATCCAGCCGCTCACCCTTTTTGTGTTTACACCTTATTATAGGCCTTCGTGAAGTCTGCTTTAGACGCTCTTGCAGAGCGCCAGCTCTTTGCAAACTTTCTTGGGCCGATGACTTTTTGTTTCCCCGAACCGGAACTGCACCATCCGATCTGATCTGCAGCTCGGGCTAATTACTGCCGTAGGCATGCAGGTGAAGTTCGGGGAGGATTATAAGACAGTTGTTATGCTTCCACCCAGTATATTGGCACTTCCTCTTGGTCAAAAGTTCAAAAATGCGCAGGGTGAGGTTGGCATCACCCTTCACGCGTCACCGTTTGTGGAGCCAGCTTTCTGCATGTTGTCCACACCTACCACCATCATTATCACAGCAGATTCGTGACCTTTTTTTGCTGGCCAGAGCACTGAGGGCAAAGGCCTAGGGTCGCGCTGTTTCTGGCATTCCCGCCCTCGTTTCACTTGTGAATTCAGCATGTAATTTTGGTTCAGCATGTAATTTTGGGACACGCTGCCCCACATCGCTTTTTGTGACCCGCAGCACAACAGTCCAACTCCAGAGCCCAAAGTCCGAAACCCTGAACTCCTAAACCCTACTTTGCTGTAGTTTGTGATAGTCTAAACCCTAAGCCCTAAACCGTCTAAACCTCCCATTTTTCCTGTCCCGCACAAGCGACCTCCTAGGGTGGGAACCCCGTGGCGGAGATGAACACTGGCGCCAGTCTGTGGCCCAACCGAGGGCTCCGGCTTCCTTGTAAGTAAACAACATCAGAAACCCAAAAACCCTCAATCACCATGGACCCTAGAGCTTCTAGACTAAACCCTAAACCGTAAATCCTAAACCCTAAATCCTGAAGTTAAACCTGAAGCCTTGATTCAACCCCTTCCTCGGAGAACCGTGGCCCCAGTGTGTGCGTTTCCGGAGAGTGCTGATCTCTGATACATGAGCTTTACAAAACCCTGAAGGACGCGGTACTTTACTTTGACAGCATCATGGGACCTACTGCAGTAGCTGGGGATATAAACAAATTGACAAGCTATACTTTTTTACCGCTGGTGAACCCACTCGAGCTACTTGTAAGTTGCAACCTTACTTACTAAGTCGCACAATCCTCCACGTATGGACCAAATCAACTGCAGAATATCTTGATGTCATTTCCCATAGGAATGTTTTGGGCTCGGATTTAGGGTTTAGCGTTTAGGGCCTACCCGCTGCAACAAACCTCTGAAGCCTCGCGTGTCTCGCCTGCTGTCGTCGATTGTTCTGTCTTGCGCTCTCCCTCTCCGTCCCTCGCTCTCTCTGCTTCTCTCTCGCTCTCTCTCTGTCTCTCTCTTTCTCTCCTGTTCTCTCTTTTTTTGGGTTCTCTCCCTCTCTCTCTCTCCCCTTACATCCCCGATTACCGAACCCGATAGTTGCTCAAAGGAGTTCTTATGCAGGCCCCCGAACCCCAAACTTAGAACCCGTATAGATGCCTTGTAAAGGAAGCCAAAAGGAGCCCGATTCAAATCATTAAGGGCCCCGATATTGGTAACCCTTGTTGGTACCCTTCCACGGAGCCCTTTAAAGGAATCTTTTGCCAGCCCCAAACCCAGACCCCTGGACCCTAACCTTAAGCCCAAAACCCTAAAAGCCTAAACCCTAGGTTGCCAAACGTTTTTGGGTACGTCTCGCTTTTCGAGGCTGGTGGGACATCGCTGCCGGCCAGCTTGCAGCTTTAGAGGCCGGTATTGCGTAAGGGATTTAGGGATTTAAGGGTTTAGGTGTAGGCTTTAGGGGTGGAAATTTAGGGTTTAGGGTTTAGTGTTTAGCGATTCAAAGGTTTAGGGATTAGGGCTTAGGGGCGTAGGGATTTAAGGTTTTAGGGATCTGGGGTTTAGGGATTAGGGTTTGGGGATCTGCGATTTGGGTTTTAGGATTTAAGCTTGTGGATTTGCGGCTAGCTGAACTCACCTCCGAAACCTGAATTTCGGTGGAGCTCCAGTTCGTGGATCATGGGACGGAGTATTTATTATGCTGTCTTACAACCCTAGTTAAGGTACTTACTATGCTCACTGACTAAGTTTATGGTTTAGGGTTTAGGGGTTTAGGGTTTAGGGTCCCATGCGCCTCCAAGTAATTCAACTCCTGGCGGAGGGCCTAGTAGTCTGTAGATAGGCTCGACAGTTACGGCTATGTGGCTCATTTCCCTAAACCTCAAAGATTGAACACCCCGAAACCCTTCAGGCCTAAGTCTGAAAGTGTTTGAGTTCTCTCAGCTCTCTAGGTCAACCCCTCTTCGCGCACATCTTTGCGTTGCTAGGTTGAGGTTTCTGCTATCATACATGACATTTTTGTACCATCATCGCTCGCACTCCTCGAAGTTTAGTTTGGCATAGCTCGGGATTCAAGACTTCGGACGTCTGCAGAGAGCACCGACTACCCTCCAAATCAACTAGCATTCGGAATTCGTTATGCCCTGGCAAGAACAAGAAGCCCTACATGAGATCCAAACATATACATACATACAGACATACAGTGACATACACACAGTTACACACACACACACACATGCACACATATCATGTATACAGGTATGCGTGGTTCTAGATCCCAGATCTAGACCTAGGTAGAAGTATAGGTGTAGGTAGTGGGTACAGATACAGAATGACATATATATATATATGTATGTATGTATGTATGTATGTATGTATGTATGTATATATATATATATAGAACAGATACAGATGTAGATAGAGATATAGATGTAGCTACGGATATACAGAGTGAGGGGAAATCCGCAATTTGGGCCTTTGGGTCCCCTCGCTCCGACGAGTGCCAGGATCGCATGACGGGCTTTGCAGAGAAGCTCAAGGCGATAGCATATATCCTAGGGAGTATTAGGGAGACCCCTTAATGGGGGCCCTTCTGAACCCTACCTGTGGCTCTCTTAAAGGGGGCCTTATTGAGAGGGTCTAACTCCCAATATACACAGGGCTTAATTAACTAGGACCCAGAGTAGGCCCTTATTCCCATTTTTAGGGTTCAGGTTCCCTTATAAAGTCCTTTAACCCAAAACGGCACCCTGTTTATTCCTAGGTTTCTCTTGGGCGTAATTAGAGTAAACCCTATATAGGGTTTTAGGGGCGTAAAGTAGAACCTTTATAGGTACTTTGAGGTCAAAGTATACTCATATGGAGACATGGACTTTGAGGGCTTTAGACGTTAAGGATTTAGGGTTTAGGAAACCTTTCGTTACAAGCCCTAAACCCCAAACCTTAGCCCTAAGGCTCAAAGTTGCCCAAAGCCCTTACAGAGTATGGTCTTTGGGCCCAAAAGCTGTAGAATATGAGTCCTTAGAGCCTCCTGGTAGATGTTAAGGGTTTAAGGTTTAGGGGCGGCCTGGCTTAGCCCTGCAAGGAGCTTCGGGTCTCTTGGGATCATGGGACTAACTAACCCAAAGGGTCCTAGGTACTGGGTTTAGGGTTTAGGGTTTTATGGGGGATACTTCCCCAAACCATAACAGTAATTCCTAATATAGAAACTCTACCTTCTACTATATAGGTACTTTGGACCCTTTGGCTAAGGTTATAGGGTTTAAGCCTTAGGGTGGGCTCCTTCAAAAGGGATCTGGGTCGACGTCAAGGATCATGGTACTTGGTAACCACGGTTTATTTTCGGGAAGTGTACGGGGACTATTTATTATACTTAGAAGTTTTTGGCACTCAATAATTTAGGTGCTTTTGCCTTACTTACTAAGTCTTGTGATCCTCCCAGTAGACCGGGACAAGCAACACGGCTCTTGCCAAGGGGAAGAGTTTACGTGGGACTTGGGTTTGGGATATACCCAGTGACTTCCAAACAGCTTGATCAAGGAGTATCCAGACCCCGGGAGGATCCAACAAGTAGATCCTTAAAGGGGGTTCCTATAAAGTACCCTTTAGTGGCTAGGGTCCCAAATTAGGGGATCTACTTCTTAGATCCTTCCGGGTGTCTGGGTATGAGTATACATTGAAGACTAACGGTTTTTCTTAATTCCCTAATCTGAGTGGTGCAGTCTCTGGCCAGGTCAGGGTTTAGGAATCAGGCTTTGTAAGGTTAACTGCATCATGAACCCCTAACCTAAACCCAAAACCCTAAACCCCTAAACCCTAAACTAGCCTCAAACCTTGAACCCAAAATTACGCGAAAGTCAGGATGGTTCTAACTAAGGAAACAGAGAAAGTAAACAGGGTCGCGATTAGGGTATACCACAAGGCTTCTAGGTTCCCCAGTATTAAAGCAAACTGCAGGTGGGGAGTTTAGGGTATATAGAACTTCTATAAGGTATATATTCCTTCTATAAGGCTCCTATAACGGTAACTAACCACCTGAAAATGTCCGAGACAGTAGTACCCTTTCCCCTTTTTCTTCTTTTTGGCTTCCCTTCCCAGACCCCCGGGAGGATCCAAAAAACAAACCCTTTACGGGGGGGCATGCCTGCGGTCATGGTTTCGGACCCCGGCAGCCTGGCTGTACCCGATGGTGCATCGGTACAAGGACCACCAGTCTGTCGAACCGGCCGTCGCGGAGGAGGTTGGGGACAGACCCAGACGCTCAAAGCAGCGGAGTTCTCGTTCGAACAGGTCCGCGCCGTCACCACCTCTTGGGCGGAGGGCTCCGTGGTTCTCCATCAGGGAGAGAAGGTGGAAATCACCCGTGAGTTCCCTCACGGCGGCCAATGTGGATCGGTGCCGCAAGTACCTTGCTTGGTCTACGCCGTAAACCCTAAAAGCCCTAAACCCTAAACCCTAAAAACCTTAAATCAAAAAAACCCTAAAAACCCTAAACCCTAAACCCTAATAACCCTAAACCCTAAACCCCTAAGCGGAGGGCCTTCTCTCTTTCCTGGGCCGCTGATTGTATTGGTAGCGGGCACCGGAACTGGGTCTACTGTCTACTCCTGAGACCCCTCCAACGGACCCAGAGACTCCAATATCCCTTAATTCAGGAATACCTGTAGTCTCCATTGTAGTTCCTTTTTTTGGTTTAACCAATTCTATAGTAAGGATCCCAAAAGGTAACCCCAAAAAGGAACTACAATGGAGACTAGAGGTATACCCTAAATGATAATAGGAACCCTAATAAGATTTAAGGCGTATTCCTGAATTAAGGGATATTGGAGTCGTCTGGGGAGGTTGTTCCGGAGACTCCGCCTCCTAGTGTCAAACCCTAACTAAAACTCTGAACCCTCACTTTTAGGGTTTAGGGTTTTTTGGGTTTGGGGTTTAGGGTTTGGGGTTTTTAGTGTGTTTAGGGTTTAGGGTCTAGACCAGTTTCAAACCCGAGCCCGAGAGGATCTGACTTCTGCGCACAACGAGCTCGTGATCGCCACGGATGGCCCGGCTTCCCGGGATCTCAGGAGTTTGGTTTGAGGTTGCGGGTTCAGGATCTAGGGTCTACCTGGACGCTTAAGAACCTCCCTTTTAGGGCTCCGTTGTATGATTTCCTTATGTAAGTCCTTAAAAAGGTAGGTTCTTTGGGGTCTAGGTAGGGTTTAGGGTATTAGGGTTTCGAGTTGGGGGTTTCGGGTCTAGGGTTTAGGGTCTGATTCAGTCAGGATCTGGGGTCTCGGGTGTAGGGTATTAGGGTTTCGAGTTGGGGGTTTCGGGTTTAGGGTCTACCTAGACCCCAAAGAACCTACCTTTTGAAGGACTCATGTAAGGAAATTATAACAAGGAGCCCTAAAAAGGGAGGTTCTTCAGGGTCCAGGTATGTCAGGGTTCCCATACGGCTTTTCGTTGTTCGGGATCCTTGAAGTCTCACTGATAAGGCGGGTCCACATTGCCGAGATGTTCTGCAGCCTTCCTTCTTAGGGTTTAGGGTTTAGGTAGCATGATTGAGGCCGAAACCCGTAAGGTTCAAGTAATTTGAACCTTCTCTTCGTAGACCTCCGAAATCCTCAAGAGCGACCAACCCCCAAACCCGGAACCCTAAACCCTAAACCCTAGCTGAACCCTAAATCCTGAACCCTGAACCCTAATTGAACCCTAAACTCATGACTATATGAACCTGAAAAAAGGTCGCACAGCCGAAGAACAGCGCAGAGAGAAGTTGGAGGTGCTGCAGGGGCGGGATTTTCCGGCAGAGGGAGTTGTCTACGCTGGAGTGTCTGTGCTTTTTGTGAGTTTGGTATAGAGTTTCTTCTACTTGGTCATAGTCTCTGAAAGGTTGATTATTTACCATGTCATACTCTAAATCAGGGTTCCTTTTGGGGGTCCCTTTTATAAGGGTGCCGCACTATATTGGTGACCTAAAAAGGGACCCTTCTGTAGAAAACTACCCATATCAATACAGCAGTGTTGTTGAAGCTGAAACCCAGACCGCCGGAAGAATCTAGAAAGTAGATCCCCTAATTTGGGACGCTAGCTAGTAAAAGGGTACTTGAGAGGAACCCCCCCATTAAGGGATCTACTTTTTGGATCCTTCCGGAAAGAGGTTCCTAAACCCTAAACCCTAAACCCCAAACCCCAAAAACCCTAAACCCTAAACCCTAAACCCAAGCCCCTAAACCCTAAACCCTACAAACCCTAAACCCTACATCTACAGGAGCTTACGGAGCTCCATGGGGTGGGGGGGGGGATAGGTTTCAGGATTTGGATTGCTCCTGTCCGTCCCAGGACTTGCATTAAGAGATATACACGGTCTGCGGTTTAGGGTTTAGGGTGTAGGGTCTAGGGTTTACGGGGTGTGAGGAGAAGATTGCGTTGATGGTGGTTTCTGGCTTGGAGTGCCAAGACCTCCGCTTGCGGTTGCTTCGATGTTGTTTCGGGCTATCGGAGAGCAGTTCGTCGAACCTGATATCCCTAAACCCTACACCCAGACCTGCGGGAGGATCCAAAAAGTAGATTATACAGTACACTTTAGCAGCTAGGGTCCCAAATTAGGAGATCTACTTTTTAGATCCTTCCGGCGGTCTGGGAAACCCTAAACCCTGACCATTGCTGTCATCACAAAGGGACTCCAACATCAAAAACTATCGGAACCTCGGAAGCATAAGGGGAGCCCAAAATGAAAAATCATAGACACCACTGAAACCTATCATGCCCCGGCATTAAACCATATAGATTCTGACTCAGATAGTCCCTAACAGCAACCCAGACGCCCGAACAGATCTAAATTTGTTAGATCCCCTAATTTGGGACCCTGTACTACTAAAGGGGTACCTTTTAGGAACCCCTTCAAGGGATGTACCTGTCTTAGACCCTCCCAAGAATCTGGGAAGAGCCTCTTTCCCCCTAAAGTAGAAGCCAGAAAGTTGGATCAGCCTCGCGCCCTTAGGGTAGCGTATAAGTTGGGTTTAAGGTTTAGGGTTTCAGGGTTTAAGGGATCCTGGCATTAACCATCCTAAACCTAAAGCCCTAAGCCCTAAACCCTAAACCCTAAATCCCTAAACCCTAAATCATAAGGGATCCTAGGAATCCTAGCACTAACCATCCTAAACCCTAAACCGTGTAAAGCCCCGCCTCCGATAGCTTTGTGGACCAGCTAGCGGCCTTCGGATCGGGCTGGGCTTCACGGCTTCGCTTCGAGGGCTTTAGGTGTAGTTTTGGTTTAGGTCTAGGGTTTTTAGGGCTTCTGGGTTTTAGGGTTGTAGGGCTTTAAGGTTTTAGGGTTTTAGGGCTTAGGGATTTTGGGCTTTAGGGTCTTAGGGGTTTAGGGTTTTGAGCCGTTTAGTTAATGAGTTCGTAGGTAAGGATCCGATCTCTCACTCAGAATACTTCTCATCCGACGGAGCTCAGGAAATAGAGATCCAGAATATGAGAGCACATTAAGCTAGGCAGGGACCTTAAACAGGTTTTGGGGTGCTCAGTTGACATATGTAGATACATCTTAGTACTGTTGGTGGTATACATCCTGCATGACCTTAAGGACCCTAAACTATGGGAATTATGGTATATTCCTTACTATGGGTAATGCAGGACTTCTATCATCCACCGTATGTAGATACATACCAGTTGGGGGCCAGAGGTTAGAGAGAGAAACACCAGCTAGTCCGACCTCTGCAGGTCGTGTTCGGGCGCTTTGGGGCTTGAAGGTTGGAAAGGTAAACGAATCCTTCCTTCGCCTGTCCCGCCCAGTGGGCTTGACACAAACCCAAATGACATGACCCCAGGCGTACGCGACGTTCCCTAAAACAACCCCTCAACATGGCCCTTCAACCCTCTAACCCAGCACCCAGTTCTCCCTAAAAGAACCCTAAACTTGGCTCTGTTCTCTCTAGAAAACCCCTACCTCTAACCCTAAACCGTAAACCCAGCACCCCTAATCCCTGAACCCTAAACCCTGAAAGGGATCTCTCGAAGTTAGGCTTCAGCGGAACCCAGCACCCAGTTCTCGCCTCAAGAAACTCTGCCGAGGGCTTCGAGTCGACCAGCGCCTAATCCAAAGGCTCGGGAGGTGCTTTGGACTCATGGCTTCGGATTTAAAAGGGGCCTATAGTATATACTCGGGCCCTAAGCTACCTAAATCGGGACTACTTTGGGGCTAAAGTACATACTATTTTGGCTTAGGATTTAGAAGGGGCCTATATAAAGCCCTAAACCCGAGAGGGTTTAGGGCTTAGGGTGTCGGGTGTATAGGGAATCTGAAACCTGAGAGGGTTTAGGGTTTCGGGCTTACCCTAAGGCTCAAAATAGCCCCAAAAAGCCTTATATAGTATGGTCTTTGGGCCCAAAAGCCTTAAAATATGAGCCCTTAGAGCCTTAGGCTTAGGATTTAAAAAGGGGCCTATATATATCTATCTATATATATATATGTATATATATATATACTTATTTATTTATTTATACTCCAAACCCTAAACCTAAACCCTAAATGTACACTAAACCCCTAAACCCCCAAACCCCCTAAACCCCCTAAACCCCCTAAACTCCCTAAACCCCCTAAACTCCCTAAACCCCCTAAACCCCCTAAACCCTAAACGACTAAACCCCCAAACCCTAAACCCTAAACCCCGGACGCCTCCATCACGGCTAATGCATCGTCTGCGCAGGCGGCTTCTTTGACCTGTCAATGAACGTCTACTACACCCTAAACCCCTACACCCTAAGCCCTAAACCCTAAGCCCTAAACCCTGAACTCAAGAAACCGGGTAATGTAGGGGCCTTAATACTTGGAATATTGGAATTTAGGGTCCAAGGGGGACTATATTTATCATAAGGATGTCTTCCTGACCGTTCAGCCGTCCATAGTACATAGAACCATGCAGCGCGGATCTTGATAGCTACAGTAAGCTGCTTACAGGCTTATGCTGGTAGCTGTTAACCTGCTAATGGGGTTTAAAGAGTTTGATGGGATCTGATATGAAGCACCCTTGCCAAGCAGAAAAGGGCTTTGTGCAGCAATGTACAGCATGATTATACTTGTAGAGACAACAAGGAAGTATGATGGCTCATTATTCACACCTCTATAGATGACGATAATGCCAACAGTTCGGACACCGTACACCCGTACTGTTGATGATATAAATCCTGCATTACCCGTACAAGGAATATACCATAATTCCCATAGATTAGGGTCCTTGAGGTCATGCAGGATTTATATCATCAACCTTATCCCATACAAGATCTTATCCCTAAGATTCCAAGTATCACACCCTGCACTCCAAACTCTGCCCATGGCCAACTTGAGACAAAGCTTTAGCCGAGGAGACTCGTTTTCTGGGCTCATTCTTGGGCTCAGTAGTAGAGTCATCATCGGGTCGCAATCATAGGGTTTAGGGTTTAGGGCTTACAAAACTTCGGTAGTAGGGGTGTAGACGGCCTTGTTAGATAAGGAAGTGCGTCAGGGGCGCCTTGTGGGGTTAAAGGTGTATCATTCTAGGTTCCCCAGTAACCCCTTAATAATAATAATAATAATAAGGGCACCCTTTTTCCTATTCTTCGGCTTTAATAAGGAGACCCCCCAAATAAAAAGGGCAAAAGGGTACTACTGGGGAGCCTCGCATTTGTGGGATGCCACGTTGAGTCTGCTAGGGCTCTGCTTGCGATATTCATCTTGCGGCATTAGGTTTCAGGCTGCGCTGCCCGGGAACCCAAAATCGTCGACAAGGGGCTACACTTCTCGTTGCATTCCGGATCCGGGATTTAGGTATATGCTGGGAGTCAGGGCATTGGGGTCGGTTCACAGGAAACAGTTACACCTTACAGGGCAAACATTCGCCATCCGGCAACCGAACCCCCAAAAACGTCATGAGCGTCAAGGAGGTACGGCAAGTTTTCGCAATGATGGCGACACCAGAAATACTAGACTGTACGTGGAACATGAAAGTTGACAAGTAGTTCACAAGCAGGGTTACAAGCGAGACAAGCCAAGTTTGTGTCGCAGAAACTCCCAAACACAGCAACTAAGCAGTATACCTGAAATAATGAAGTAATCCTTCCCAAACATGTCTTCAGTTTTAAGTGTAGAAGTCGGGGATCGTGGTCGCAATCACGGGCTTGGAAGACGAGGTCGGGATATGTGTCTGATATACGATGCTTCGCCGAATCTGATTAATGGCGTGCATCAGGGTATCCGGATCCGGATAGAAGTAGATAGAGCGGGCAGGCCCCACACCATACCCCTTCATTAAGGAACAAACGGTAAATATCGCAAGTCAAAGTATGAAGCATCGCTACGTCGATGTTTGCGAAGGTATACCCCTAAACCCTTGAACCCCTAAAACCCCAAACCCCTAAACCCCTAAACCCTTCTTTCAAAGGGTGTTGGGCGCGATGAGACTGGAACTAAGGCCTCTGGGTTTTGGGGGCTCCGAATAGTAATTATATTTATTTCTAGTATAAGAATAGGGTTTTGGGGGCTCCGTATTATAACTATAAGCAGTATAACGGACTCCAAAACCCTATTCTAATTTTTAAGGCCTTTATATTACTCATCGCGATCCTTGCAGACGCACGACACTCCCATTCCAACTCCAAAAGAGACCCATAGAACCTTATGAAGGCATATCAAGCCCTTCTCGAACACCAAAACCATAAACCCTGTAGCCCTATACACCTAGAAAGTCCCGACAGATCCTTCACGGAATCCCAAGAAAACACCAAGCCCTGAGCCTTTCAAACCGTTAAGCCCCAATAACTGTCGAGCCCAGCGGAGTAGGGTACCTTACTGCGCTTGTGAATCGGGATGATGAAAGAATCGTTTATAATCAAAAAACCCCTACAGTAAGGACATCGTACTACTAAAATTACTCCGAGTTGCAGAGTACCCAGATCTTCCTACATCCCTTGATTAAGGAATGTGCTTTACATTTCGATAGTCTCATATGATTTAAGGTATATTCTTTAATTAAGGAAGTTCTGGGTACTTGCCTGGTCAAGGGCCATTTGGAAGCCCCACTCGTCCACCTTTCAGAAGGACCGAGGCCGGCTTCGGGGTTTAGGGTCCAGGGGTTTTAGGGTTCGTGGTTTAGGGTCTAGGGCTTTTTAGGTTTAGGGTTTTGGGTTTGGCGTAGGGCGCTCAAGGGGTTGAGGCGTAAGGCGTTAGGATTTATTGTTAGGGTTCATGGGTTGAGAGTTTAGCGGTTTAGGCTTTGGAGCTCATAGGCTTTATAAAACCTAAGTTTTCAGATTTAAGATTTCTTGCTGCAGGGCTTTAGTTTCTCTCTGCATCTATCTCTCTGTATAGACGCCTATATGTAAAAAACCTGTCCAACAAATACCATACATGCAACCTTCACGTAACCCTTCCCCAAAACAACATGAACCAAGAGGGGACTGTGCTTGTAGGTCCATGGGTAGTTACTGGCACGGATATGACGGAGCAATTAGGAATCATCGTGCACAAGTTCTTCGGTACGGACCCTAGGAGTCTTATTGTTCTGCCGTCAACATCAACTGTTTGACGGTTGCTGGGTTCTGCGACGTGTTGGTGGCAAAGTGCAGACCCACAGCTTATTCTGAAAGGTATGCTCCCGACTTCCCAACAATTCTAGCTCGCCTCCATCCCTTCCTCTTCAGACTCGGCTGGCTTTGCAGCCTGCTGCCATTGCTTTCGGGGAATTCAAGGTTCAAGATCTTGAATTTGGGAGACTCGTAAGACGCAGACAACGGAGCTGCAAGACTAAAGTAGGCTGAGATACCCTACCCAGGAGTCAACAAGCAGATCATTTCCGCTGTTCCAGTGAGGAATGGGTGAAGCAGGAGAAAAGTTTTCCAGCACGGTATGCGGGCGCTTCAAATCACGCCAATGGAAGCTGGCCGACTAGGCACCGTACATCCAAACCCTTCAATGCCGGGAGTCGGGCGAACTGACAACACCTTCATGGTTGGGGGATCTGGACAATTATGGCGGCTTTTTACAGAGAATCGGTTTGCGGCTTCGCTTCAGCCGATCTGGATCCTGTGCAGGTTGGAGGTTTGGATTTCCTGCAATGGCCGAGAATGTTCATGTTGAAAATTCAAGTCCCGCACTCCGCCCTGTCAGGGATGCCTCGGCCGCGGGTGCCTCGGCCACTTTCTCAGCAGCCTTTGCTTGGCAGCTGCTGCCTGACGCCAAGGTGCGAGGGAGTCTGAGTTTGGAGCAGGAGTCTGAGTTTGGAGCAAGAGATGGCATCGTAGTCTTCGGGGAGCAGGAGCGCAGACAAGTATCCTTGCTTTTTTCCTACTGCGGATAATCGGTAACTGTATTACTTTGCGGCTCTACGATTTTGGGAATCGTGCTGTGTCGGAAAGGCGGACTGCTGATAAAATGTTGTCGGAGTGCCAGGATCGAGGGCCAGACCCACCCCAGAAGCAAGGCAAGACTCATAGAACTGCTCCGACAACTCGTGATGTTGCAGTGACGAGCAAACGTCCGATTGTACCGGAGCTGATTCTGAGTGCTTTGCGTCCTTGGCAAAGTATAACTACTCTATAGTCCGTACTGTTGGTCAAATTGCCAGCGCCGAACATTCCTTGTAGGTTTAACACCGCTTGTTATACAAACCAAGTTCGCAAAAGAAGACTCAGGCAAACAGAAAAACAAAGACACGCGCGACCCGATCAACTGCACTGACATTCAACAGCAAGCGGAATGGCAATTCTGCTTTCCCAATTGGGTTCCTGAAACGAGAATCAAGGCATCTTGAGCTTTGTTTGTTGCACTCCAATAGACAGCAAACCATGGAAACTTGTTAGATCTCAGTCTCGTGGGGTGCTAGCCTCGGCGCCGATATATATACTTTTACAGTGGCTTCCGACATCCCCTGCTTTTAGCATCCTCATGCTTTGTGTTTCTGTCCCCAAGCCCCAAGCCCAGACCGTAGAGGGTGGCATTCGGACTGATCCAAAGAAAAAGATGTAGGCTACTTCGGAGCTAGCTGAGCTGGAAAGACTCGAAACCCTACCCGACACCGCACAACCCCGACACCCTAACCGCTAAGACCACGGCTTAAGGGCTTTAGTTGCTGAAGTTGAAAGTTGAGCTCGTAAACTCATCGAGTACACCAATACGCAGCATCTAAACCCTAAACCCTAAACCCCTAAACCCTAAACCCGGCCATAAACCCTCACCCCAGCAAGCCTTTGGGTTTGCCGCTGTAGGCGCTTTCAATGAACGGGGCAAATGAAACTGCCAGCACACAAGAAACCAGCATATTGAGCTTTACATGAGTCTTCTGCAAACTGGTGAAGGTATGGGCGCCTTCATAGAATGGCGTTTTGGAAATATATTCAAAAGCCAATCTAACTAGATAGGACCAGAAGAAGAAGATACTGTGAGTAGTTATTCAGACTTCCAAAGACGCAAATCCTAAATTCCCAACCCAGTACTCGGCAAAATCCGGAGCGAACCACCTTCCAGAGCTTTATGGTTGAGACCCCTAAACCCTAAACCCCGAAACCCGAAACCCTAAATCCCGAAACCCCTAAACCCCCTGAGCCCTAAACCAAAACCCTAAACCGTAGGGTTCGGTGTTAGGGTTTAGAGTTTTGGGAGTTGGGTGTAGATCTTCCCCGGTCTACGACCCATCTCCAAAGGGGAGGGCGGGGTTTGGGAGTTTATAGATCGGGTTTTGGGGCTAGGGATTAGGGTTAAGGGTTTAGGGTTTAGGGTTTCGAGTTTAAGGGTTTAGAGTTGCGGCGGCTTATTTGAGCCCTTACTCCCCGACTCTGAGCCTATCTCTTGGAGACGCACCAAGATGTGGGTGGTTCTCTAAATTAGGGTCCCTTTAAAGGGTCCTTTTTTATCGGGGTGCCGTACTATCTTGGAAAGGGACTCTGATTTAGAGAGAACTACCCACGTACTGAAGACTCGTACCCAAATTAACAACACACATTCCAACAGTACTTTGTCGGATAAGAAAACAAATCAAGGTAGCCTACATGGGGGTTTCCGAGAATAGGGGACCCTAATATAGTACCCTAAATAGTAGGATCCTTATTCTAAGGCTTAAAGACCCCCAAACTAAGGTACCCCTTATTTTCGGAAAGTCTCACATCTAATTTTCGGAACAGCACATCGCATCGGCGGTCCGGTGGACTGATTCCAATTACGAGAAGCGTCCATAAGGGTCCGCATATCCCAATGAAGTGTTTTGCGGACCGAACACTATACTGAATGGTTTTTTGTACATAAACACCCATTATTCCCCCCCTCCCAACCCTAAACCCTAAACCCTAAACTTTACCCTAAACCCTAAATCCTAAACCCTAAACCCCTAAACCCTAAACCCCTAA
Source organism: Symbiodinium necroappetens (assembly GCA_905231915.1). NCBI lineage: Eukaryota > Dinophyceae > Suessiales > Symbiodiniaceae > Symbiodinium > Symbiodinium necroappetens. Next base: position 50,908 of record CAJNJA010044585.1, on the reverse strand, counting down.
ACCCCTAAACCGAAACGAAGGCCTTCGGCCGAAGGTTCGCCCTAAGGAGACTCTAAGTCGTCGTGAACCCCTAAGCCCTCCACCTAGAAAGATCCCCGGGGAATTACGGTTTAGGGTTTAGGGTTTAGAGGGTAGAGGGTTTAGGGTTTAGGGTCTATAACCCCAGTCCCAATATATCAAGCCCCTGATCCACTACATTGATTAAACCGCCCCACAAACATTCCAGCTCTGAAAAATGTTCCTGACCAGCCCCTCAGTAGAATCAGAAGGGAAGCCCAACGCAAAAAGGGAAAGCATGATTCTACTCTTGAACATAGTGCACTAGAAACCTAATCCATGAAACACTTACACGCAACTCTTATACGATCCTTCAAGAATCTGTGAACCTGCTTCAAGACCCAGGCTTGAGCCACTAAACCCTAAACCCTAAACAAATCACGAAAAAAGACCTTATGAAGCACTCCAAGGCCCTCTTAGCTGCAACACAAACACCCGGAACCCCAACCCTAAACCCTAACCTCTCTTACCCAAACCCCTAAATAAACCTCAACCCCTTAACCCCCGGAACCCTAAACCTCCTAATTAAACCCAAAAAGCCCCTAAATCCCTGAACCCTGTTCTCCAGGTCCCGCGGCAGATGGGCTCGGGCGCTTTTTGTGTCGCACCGGCCGAGCCCTTCTCCACCTGGGTTTAAGGCATGCTTCTGTTTTCGGGCTTGCGTGAACCGCGCGGTTTAGGGTTCAGGGTCTAGGGCTTAGGGTTTACAGGGCTTCGGTTTATAGGATTTAGGACTCCCTAATTGAGCCCTAAACCCCATTAGATGTAACCTGATACCTTCATAGAGTTCCGTTTTGTGCTTTCCTTGTATACATACATAAGACCTTGTGGATTGGTAGGTGTTCGAGGCTCCAGGCAGGATTTACGGCTTAGGGTTTGGAGCTTCACGAAAAAAGGCTCCCCTCAGGCAGCCTTAAGGGTCCATGTGCCCAAGTAGTATAATGGTTTAGGGTTTAGGGCTTTTAGGGTTTAGGGCTTTTAGGGCTTTTAGGGTTTAGGGTTTAGGGTTTAGGGCTTTTAGGGTTTAGGGTTTTTAGGGAATAGGGTATACTTTGGCCTTAAAGTAGTCCCTATATAGGTACTTTGGGGCCAAAGTATATGCTATTTGGGTACATGGACCCTCACGGGAAGCTATAAGGGCTCCTTTCAGGAGTTGACGAGGCCTGTTTCAAGGAATCGCTAGGGTACTTGCACGGGTTTAAAGTATAGCGGCCTTAATAATTTCGACAGGATGACTGCGGATGTCTGGGGTATATTCCAATATGTATATATATTTATATATAGACACATACACTTTATATATATATATATATGTACAAACAAAATCATGTACATATATATACACACATATACATACACCTATATGACATTTATATGAAGAGCCCTCAGGTACGGTATTGCACGGTAGTTATTCAGGCTTCTAAGAAGTGCTTTCGACCCTTTTAGAGGAGGGCTTCTATGAAAACCCTCATGGACAAACCCTCCAGAAATCCTTTAGATCCTTCAAAAAGGGAGGGCTACGGCTGATGATATAAATCCTGCATGACCCATAATAAGGAATGTACCATAATTCTTATAGTTTAGGGTCCTTAGGGTAATACCTTAAACCCTAACCTACTATGTTCCATAGTTCAGGGTCCTTAAGGTTATGCAGGATTTATATCATCCGCCGTAGGGACCTGAGGCCCCGGCCCAGCCCAGGTGCTGACCGCAGACCCCGCAGAAGCGCGAGGAGCCCCGGATGGCCATAAGGTTGCCTGGATTTTAAGTCTTAAGGTTTGGGGTTTAGGTCTTTTAGGCTTTGAGGTTTACGTTTAAGATTTTAAGTCTTTGGGTTTGAAGGTTTTTTTCCCTCAAACCCCCCAAACCGCAAAGCCCTTAGACCTCGTAACCACTCGTAACCCCTAGACCCTCAACCCTTAACCGACAACCCTGCACCCTGTAGAAAGTTGTATTTGTAGAACCCGATGGAAGCATTTTGAAACCTTGTATATCGCATGTAAAACCGTAGACCTCTACAGGTAACGCTATGGCCCTAAACCCTACACCCCATACCCTAAACCTCAAAACCTAAACCCTAAAACCCTAAACTCGCCCCTAAACCCCTAAAACCCCGAAACTCCTAAACCCCTAAACCCTAAACTCCTAAATCAACCCCTAAGCCTTAAAAAACAAAAAGTTGGATATGGCTCCGACCTCGGGCTTCGGCCCTTCTTCCCTGAGTCCCGCCCTCTGGCCTGGGGGCTTCGAGTCCGAGGAGTTGTGGGAGCCTGGCCGATGCTTCTTTGAGGTCATGTTCATAGGGCTTAGGGTTTATAGGGTTTAGGGTTGAGAGAGAGAGAGAGATACATACATATGTACAGATATAAATATAAGTATATATATATATATATTTATTTATTTATTTACTTATTTACATTTATATTTATTTTTATTTATTTGTTTGTAGTTTCACAATGAAGACAAAGGGATGTACATGCATATACATCTACAGGCACGTGCATGACAAATGTACATATACGTGCACATGTACAGACACAGGTACATGCACATGTGTTGCGAATACAACTGCGTATACACGCACATGCACATATGTATTCTTTTTAGAATTTGCTGGCGGGGCTTATGTTGTCTTTCCAGGTTTGACGGGGCTTATAATTCTCTGTTTATAGGGGGTACGGTTTTCCGTGTTAGGGTTGGCTGGGGTAGACGCTGGGCTGGTTCTGCGTTGTGGTATTGTTGATGATATAAATCCTGCATTACCATAAGGCCCGTAAACTATGGGAGCTATGGTAGATTCCTTATTTTGGGCAATGCAGGATTGAGAACACAGCCGCATATCCCCCTGTTTTCGTAACCTTAAGCTCCAAAACGCTGAACCCTAAACCCTAAACCCTAAACCCCAAACTCCAAAGCCCTAAACCCTGAAGACCTCAGAGCCAGGAGGTTTCACAGCCTTCTCCGCTGCTGTCACCGTCGCTCCTGAAAGCGGTCTCTTCGATCCCTCTTAAGGGCTCCCTTAAGGGTAGTACTGTACTTTAAGGGCTCCCTTAAGGATCGACTCAGGGTACGTTAAGGGCTCCCTTAAGGGTGCCCCCTCTTTTAGGGTTAAGGGTTTTATATGGGTTACAATAGTGTATAAGGTATAGGAGTTCTGGGTCAAGTTTTCAAGGTCCAAGGGATATAAATTGTTGGTTAACGTTTCTTGGTGGTTTTTAGGGGTTCGACGCATAGTTTTGGCTTCAGGGCTTGAGGGCCTTTTACGGAAACCCTGAACCCTGAACCGTGGCTGGGTTCCTTAGTGGCTTAGGATCGGGCTTTCATGAGCTGTCAGGCTTCTCTCCTTGGTTCTTCATGGGGGAATGGAGCCCTATGATAGTCCCTTAAGGTCACCTATAGTAGTCCCAAGAACCCATTCCTCCATTCCCTACTAAGAACCAGGGAGTTAAGGCCCCTAAACCCTAAACCCTAATTAAACCCTGAACCCTAAACCCTAATTAAACCCTGAACCCTAAACCCCATACTATGAAGGCCCCAAAGAACCAGTCAGAAGAGCCCTGTTTTGTTTATGAGCTGTCAGGCTTCTGGCTAGGCTTTAGGGTCGAGGGCTTCGAGTCTGTGGGTGAAATCCCCCGCTGCGCACTCATGACTTAGGGCTTAGGGTTTAGGGGGTATCAGGGCTTAGGGCTTTAGGGTTTAGGGAGTATTAGGACTTAGGGCTTTAGGGTTTAGGGGGTATTAGGGTTTAGGGTTTAGCGGGTATCAGATGCATGGTCCGATGTAAGGTGTATTTCCTGAATTCAGGTGCATTGGGCTCTCCGGGTTCTGCGAGTACTACTGCGGATCCTTGTGGAACTTTTGCATGTCTAGAGTGTGCGATACTGTCAGAGGTAAAACACCGTCTAGAACGGTCTTGACGGCATGAAGCATATGCTGAATAGTGCAGATAGCAACGAGTTGGGAGAACAAGCGACATTCTGACCCCTAAACCCTAAACCTTAAACTCCCATGCAAACCCAGTGTCATGTAACACGCTAAACCCTGGACGCTAAACCCTCGAACCCAAAACCCTGAAAGCTCAAAACTCTCTTTCCTGATACCCTTAAAAAACAAAGCAGGAACGACACTGTATCAACACCTACGGAACTTTTTTCGAAGCCCCTATGCAACCCTATGAACAACAAAGATTATCCATTTAAGCTTCTTGCAGAATCACAATTTGGATACAGTTTGCGGGTGTACATTAGATGAGAGAATCATATTGGTACGAAGCCCTCAGCAATACTGTTGGTAATTGTGCACGAGTCTATATTGAAACATCTTATCCCCCCTCGGATTCTATACTATGTACGGAAGGATACTCTAAAGGAGCCCCCTAAATCTAAAGGAATCTACTTCTTGGATCCTCCCAGGGGTTTGGGATATAGAACCCCCCAACAAAACCTAGAAGCACAGACCCTGAAAAGACCCTAAACCTACACCCTAAAGCCCTAAACCCTAAACCCAAAACCCTAAACCCAAAACCTTAAAGCCTGAACCCTAAACACTAACGATCCTAGAGGTTGAAGTGGCAGAGCTCTCCGAGCTTCGTCGGCTGCGGTGGCGGGTCCTGCGGGGCTTTGGTTTAGTGTTATCAGGCTTTCTGAGAGGGTTTAGGGTTTAGGGTTCAGGGCTTCGGGTTTAGGGTTTAGGGTTTAGGTGAGAGGGTTTAGGGTTTAGGGTTTAGGCGCCAGGGTTTAGGGTTAAGGGTTTCGGTGAGAGGGTTTAGGGTGTAGGGCTTATGGCCTATGGTTGATAGGACTTCGTAGGCTTCTTATATAGAGCCTCCAGTAGCTGGGTGGCCCAGGTGGCTTGGAAATGGGCTCTATCAAGGTTTCGTAGGCTTGAAAGGATAACCCCCGACCCAAACCGTACAGACCGCTGCACAAAGTTCATTGGTGCTTCCTGTTCATTCCGGGTGTTCCTAGAGTGTTCGGGTTTAAGGCCTTAGGGCTTTCAAACAGGATCCATCATTAAGTAAGTGAAAACCCCCCCCCAACCCGCGAAGAGAACTACTATCTAGGACATTTTCAGGTGGGTAGGTAGCGTCATAAGGGGCCTTATAGAAGGTCTATATACCTTATAGAAGCCTTATAGAAGCTCTTTATACCCTAAACTCCCCACCTGTAGTTTCCTGTAATAACTAAACCCTAAACCCTATAAACCCTAAATCGTAAACCCAAGCATAACCCCTAAACCCTAAACCCTATAAACCCTAACCCCTAGACCCTAAACCCTAAGCTCCACTACGCCCGACGAAAGACCTTGTTCTTACTTGCAGGATGAAAGGGGCTCGGAAGGACTGGCAGGCTTGGTAAGTGGTATAGAACCCTCGTACGGTTTGGGGTATTAGGGTTAGGGCTCTAGGGCTCTAGGGTTCTAGGGTTTAGGGTTTAGGTTCCAGGGTTTAGGGTTTAGGGTATACCCATAGGCCCCAGGTTTAGGGTTTAGGGTATACCCATAGAAGACCTAAGTAGTTCCTTTTTGGGGTTACCTTATAGCGTTCTAAGTATAAACCACAAAAAGGAACTACTTAGGGGCCTATGGGTAAGGTTTAGGGTTCTAGAACACGAACGACAGTAGCTCCCTGCACCCTTGAAGCCCTGAGGCACCAAGGCCCTGACTGATTTCACTGTAGGGCCCTGTCGAACGATGCAAAACAACCCTAAACCCTAAACCCTAAACCCTAAACCTTCAATCCCGGTCCTTCAGACAATGGGGAATCTAGACCAGAAACCCCCGTTAGGTTCGGATCTTCCGTCTCTACCTACAGTCTCCATCGTAGTTCCTTTTTGGGATTGCCTTATAGGATCCTTCATATAATACTAGCTAAACCAAAAAAGGGAAATACAATGGAGACTCTAGGTAGTATCCATCACCCTCAAAAGGAGCCCCCAGTTAATGAAGCTCCCACTTTCAACCCGGATTTAACTCCCAAGGTGGAACCCTGTAGAACGCCTTCAACCTTCTAAACAACGGTAGACACCAGTATGGAACTCTGAAACACCAAGGAAAAACCCAGCTAAACCAAACCAACTACAGAACCCTATAAAACTATACAGAGCCACCCTGCAACAAAAAGCGCAACCTATGGGGCCCTGTGCAACACGATAAACGGCAGTCTGTAAGAACCGCCAAAGAATCCTGTCAAACCCTATAAGAAGGACCCTGATACAAACCCTGACAGAATCAAAAAAGGAAGCTGTAAACAACATTTGCTTTCCCCTTAAACCTCAGATGCGAAACCCCATGTTTCAAACTCTATTCTGAACTTAAACCCATATTTAAAGCCCTGTATCTTAGACCCCACTGCTACATTTGGTGTATTAGAGAGAGCCTTTAAAACCCTATAGTTTCGAACTCTAAACCCTCAGCTCCACATTTAAGCCCGTAAACCCTAAACAGACCCCTCCACCTTAGTAATTAGCATCCTATGAATAAGAAGTCCTGCGTAATGCGTAGAGCCCCATGTTTAACTCCCCCTGCCCACTAAAGGAACCCGGCTGCATCTGTTGCTGGCATAGCATCTGTCGAAGACTCGGTGGCTGCAGGCCCGGCTGCATCATCTGTCGCTGGCATAGATCTTGGGCCATCTGTCGAAGACCCGGCTGCAGGCCCGGCTGCATCTGCTCCCTAAACCCTAAACGCCTTGATGGCATAGAGCTTGGGCCATCTGTCGAAGATCCGGTGGCTGTATCTGCCTGGGCCTGCACCTAAAACCCCGGAACCCTAAACCCCTAAACCCCCTGAAACCCCTAAACCCTACACTCCTAAACGCCTAAACCCCGAAACAACCCTAAACCACCGAGGGCCCTGGCCGCCGTGATCGGCGGCGACCTCGCCTGGACAGAGACAGCACTGAAGACTTGGAGTTTAAGGGTTTTAGGGTTTAAGGCTTCGCGTTTTGGGGTTTTAAGGTTTTGGGGTTTCAGGCTTTTGCGGGGTTTTAGGGTTTTGAGGCTCTGAATACTTCTTACTTCTTTCGGATGTTGGAGTCTGACGGTTTGGAGTTTCAGGGTTCAGGGCTTAAGGGCTTGAAGGTTTTGGGGGCTAAGTGTTTAAGCGCTCATGGACTCTAGGGTCATGTCTCCAATTGGTGGTGGGCTGGAGCATTTTCTGCGCCTTTTACGCATGGTTCTTTGAGTGTGTTGCTTTTGCTGTTAAACCTTATAAACCCTATTTTCTGAAACTGCGGGGCTTGCAGGATTAGAGCAGGACTAAGAGCCTGGGGTTGAGTTTGAGGCTACAGGGTTTAGGGTAGAGGGTTTGGGGGTTGAGGATTTTAGGGTTTTAAGGTTTTAGGGTTTAGGGTATATGGTTTAGGGTTTAAGGTTCCAAGCCTCAGTCAAAGAACACCACCCCCACCCTGGATTGTAGCACCTGCCTTCCGTTCGGATACCCTGTTCTTCAATCTGGGATATATCCAAGCAAGGTACTGCAAAATAGGGCCTGGGTCCCACCTTAAACTGCCGTAGCCTACTTCTTTTTGTAAGCTCCTATAACAAACCCTAATTTTGAATTCTCAGGGACCCTAGAAACAAGTAGGCTTGGGTACGTTGAGGCGGTATGACTCAAGGGTAGCTCGCTTGAGCCGTGACATCCTAAGATAGTGCACGATCCAAGGAGTTCAGGGCTTAGGGGGTTTCGAGGGTTTAGGGGTGTTAGGGCTTAGGGGGTTTAGAGGGCTTAGGGTTTAGGGCTGGGTTCTATGGCTTACAGTTTAGGGTTTTGGGGGTTTTCGGGTTTAGGGTCTAGGGTGGCTACAAGGACTGAGGCTCCTCTTACAGTCCTTATGAAAGGAAGCGGCCTAAACCCCAAACCCTAAACCCTAAACCCTAAGAGGTTTAGCAGTTTAGCGTTCAGCATCTTCGGGTCTTGGCGTTAGGAGGGTCTAGGTTTTGGTGGAAGGCACTCAGCAACGATCGTTGGGTTTAGGGTTTCTAGGGCTTAACAACAGTCCTGTAACAGGATCCCGGCCATATAGTCCCTCTTTACGGGAAAAGTTTACGGCTTGTTGTTCTTTTGCTTCAAAGGGGCGGAGGGTATCGAAAGAAGCAAGGAAGAGAGAGCAAGATGCGAAAAACATCTGTGTGTGTGTGTGAGTACGTTTGTGTAGTAGGAGGTGTAGTCCAGAAAGGGCCATTACAGGATAAAGGAACCCTGTTTACCTGGTTCACTAGACTCAAGATCGAGGACCTTGCCTGGCGATGGTTAGTCTAGTATAGCATGTGATGTCGGGATCTTAATACTAGTCCCTATAACAAAACACACAATGCACGCTGATACACTTTCAAAAGGAGCCCTTTATGCACTGACCAAAGCCCTACTCTATGTGTCCGTATTGCCCCGTATTGATGCCATGGTGTTCTAATGACGCTTGCTCAACAGGACCTTGTAGAACGCACACGCGCGCACATATGTATAGAAACAAGGATATACTGTAGATATTTGTTTATGTTTGGTATTTGTGTACCTTTTATTTACACACATACTCTTAGGGGCTGAGTACCCTAGCCCCAAAGAGGTTAACCTTTCAATTATGGCAGGAGTATATAAGCCCAAAAAGGTTAAAGGTTATCTACTCAGCTACTAAGTACTCTTTCATCTATCTATCTGTCTGTCTATCTGTTTATTTTACTGTCTAAGCTTGGGGTCTGGAGATCAACGACCGCATTCTCGCTTCAGGAAAACAACGAGCAACAACACCATCAAATGCACCACTTAGTACCGGCTTAGGGTTTAGGGTTCAGGTCTTAGGGTAACTTAGAGTTTAGGGTTTAGGGTTTAATTAGGCCCCATGAGGGTACCAACACCGCAAGAAGAACGGGATGTAGAGGAGTGTCAGAAACTCAGGGAGCCGAATACGAACTCTACACGGTCGGATCCTGCATGCGAGGACCCCACAAGCAAGGAAACCCGACGACGAAAGACAACCGTCTAGCCTTAAACGCCAACCCCAAAACCCCGGTTTAGCTTTAGGGTTTGGGGGCCTAAGTTAAGGAGGGTTTCGGGCTTCAGGGTCTGAGGTTTTAGGGTCTTCGGGTTTGGGGCTTAGGATTTAGGGTAGGGTGTAAGGCCCAGGGTTCCGGGGCTTCGGGTCTACAGCAAAAGCCACTAGGGTCACTAGGTCTGAGCTCTTGTAAGGGAATCTAACTTAAGTTACCATACTAAGGAAACCCTAGAATGCACTAAAAACCCGTAGATCCCTACTATGGCAAGCCGAAGTCTTTGACAAGAGCCCAGACAGCTCACCTTTTCTAAAGAACCGTGGGTGTGGAAAGAGCTGCGGATCTTCAGCAGCCAATATTCTCCGCCCTTCGGGAGGATACTTGAAAGATCAGGCGACTTAGGAGGTCGGCTATTTAGGGCTTAGGGTTTAGGGTTTAGTTCGGGCTTGGCGTTTGGGTAAGTAGGGCTGGCTATAAGTGAGAGTACCCTAAACCTCACTCCACACATGCCAGCTAAGTCTCCGGATCCTCGAGGCAAGGAACCGTGCTCGAGAGTAGTGAGTGTCTCGTGCTTAGACTCTGGGCGCGACCCTCAACTTGTCCCTGAATCCCTCAAGCCTGCACATGTCACCTGCTCCAAAGATCCACCACGTACGAGTTAATGCAGGGACCTTACTAATTAGAATAGGGTTTTGGGGCCTTTTATTACTATATATTTACACTCAGGAACCTCCGAAATAGTAGAGAGGGCCACGCAACAGTCCTTTCTGACATAGTATAGGTAAGAAGCAATTATGAAGGCGTCTATATTTGATGAGCTCACATGCAACCTAAGGTGGGGTTGTCCAAACTACACCCCCCCCAAACCCTAAACCCTAAACCCGATAACCCTCCTTTACCAGCCCCCAGACCCTCACCCCAAAGACTGTGCTCAAAAAGTGCAAAGATCTCAGAACCCGGCAATACACACGGTTGATGATATAAATCCTGCATTCCCCATAAGAAGGTATATCACCATATTCCCATAGTTTAGGGTCCTTAAGGTCATGCAGGATTTATATCATCAACCATAGCACAGGTCCACCCAAAAAGACAACTTCCTGTCCACAAGGGCCTTAATCTGGGGATCCCGTTTTGCAATCCTGAGAGTAGCCAGGTGGCTAAAGCTTGTTCATCTGGGCTTGACACGAAACCCAAACCCCCTTAAACTCCAACTTGTAGAGCCCAAATCAAACCATACAAACCAGGGATCCATGGCCCTAAACCCTAAACCGTGGCTATCTGTGTTAAGGTTACAGGGGCTTGCATTCCGAAGCTGGCAGACAAATCCGAAGACTTGAAGAAACGAATACGGTTGATGATATAGAATCGGCATTACCCATAATAAGGAATCACCATAATTCCCATAGTTTAGGGTCCTTAGGGTATATCATTCACAGTATCTCCTTTCTTTGTCGGAATCATCAGGAATAGTATTCCCTTGTAGCCCCCATATGAATAGAGTGTACAAGGACACCAAGCCCCCCAGTCGAACCCTGAATCCTAACCTCGCATCTAGAAGGAGCCGGCTGCTGGTTTGGCATCAAGGTAAGGTAACGTAAGGGCCGTAATAAGGGTATTTAACGGTTTGGAGTATGTTGTACTATAATTATAGTAAGGAACCNNCCCCCCCCCCCCCCCCCAATATAGTGTAGGTGATGATTAAGGCCCCTATATCCATTTCAAAACCGTATGCACACACTCCTAAAGCCTGAACCTAAGCCCAAGCCTCACGACTGTACAACTCACCCTACAGGCCCAACAGTAGCACCCAACACCCACACCGCGAACTGCATCCGGATGAGCACAGTCTCCAATTGAACTGCCGGCAGAGGGCATTCAGCATCAAACAGCGTTGGCGGGACAAGGCATCCATATCCTCCTATGCGGCTAATTACTGTTTATGGTTTAGGCTTTCAGTGTAAGATAGAAGCCTGAATAATTGTCAAATTTTACCACTATGATTCCTGATGGCTCGTTGTGCTATTCAAACATATAAGGAACGCCAAAGAAAAATGTTTGTAATTATTCAGGCTTCTCGCCCTTACTTCCATGATCACGTGAAGTGAACTTTTGCTGGTGCTGGCATGTGATATCTCCACAACATCACCGGCAAAATATACGCTCATCAATAGTTCACAAAGGCCCTGCAATCAATGCTCATCAATGTCTCAACATAGTTCCTACTCCTTTTTGACATTTTGTAAACTCAGAGCGCCGTCCCGAATGCCTAGCCCGCACGCGGATTTAAGTTGCCGGACAGGAGACTGTATTTGGGCACTAACTGCAAAATGTGCGATCTCGGGTAGTATGCCTTTGGTGTGCATCTCAGGCATCTGACGTCGGCATCTCCCAAAAAGCATCCTGAGAACAGCCCGCAGAGGCTCCAGGTGTGGAAATAAACTCGGTTTCATGTAGGAGCCTGATTAAGAAACCCTGGGCCTTTATCAGGGTTCTTAATATGAAGACTAGTATAGTGGGGTTATAGTATTAAAAACTAATATATTGGGGTTATGGGGCCAGGGTTTCTTAATCAGGTTCCTACATTAAGGCCGTGGGGTTTAGGGCTCAGGAGGCTTTAGCCTAAACCCTAAACCCTAAACCCCAAACTTTGGCCCCAAACCCTAAACCCTAAACTTTGGCCCCAAACCCTAAACCCTAAACTTTGGCCCTAAACCCTAAACCCTAAACCCGTAGGGTTCTTCAGCGTAGCAGCTGGGATCTTGCCCAGAACAAGGGCCTGAGTAAATCGGAGTCTTCTAACCCCTAGCTTAGGGTTTAAGGGTTAAGGGTTTAGGGGCTTAGGGCTTAAGGGTCTAGGGTTTAGGGTTTAAGGGTTTAGGGATTAGGGCTTAGGGCTTAAGGGTTAAGGGTAAAGCCCCCTGAGGCTACCGACTGTCTTTAACACTACTGTCGATGATATAAATCCTTAAGGACCCTAAACTACGGGAATTACGGTGTATTCCTTACTACGGGTATTGCAGGTTTGATATCATCAACCGTAGTCATCACCTCCTGCCAGATCGAATCGATGCCAATAGGCTTGAGTGCTGTGTACAATGAAACCTACATTCTCAGACTGGGGCTTAGGGTTTAGGGTTTTGGGAAGCTCAGGCAAGCGCCAAATATAAATGAATAAATCCATACATCAATGAGTACATCCAAACTAAAGAGAGAGAGAGAGAGAGTGTGTGTGTGAGTGTGTGTATATGTGTATATATATATATACACACCATGTCTGAGGGATTGAAACGCACTCCTACCCCTAAATTCCCCTAATGCTAATGTGTCTGTTCCACAAGATCATCGAACACCTGCGAACCGACGAAAACGAACTAGAAACTTAACGACCTAAAAACCGAGTACTGCAGAAACAGGGGCTCTAACAAATAGAACTTGAATAGGGCTTCTGGGGATGCCATAGTAGAACACTGTGCTCGGACTACAAAGGGAAACTATAACCAGATATCCGGACTGTTGATGATATAAATCCTGCATGACCTTAAGGACCCTAAACTATGGGAATTATGGTATATTCCTTACTATGGGTAATGCAGGATTTATATCATCAACCGGACCTCTACAGCAAGGATATCCCACTTTCCCCAAGCTAGCGGTACCGAGACTGAAGGCTCATTCGCCCGCCGCCAAGCTCGCCTAAACCAGAAAAAAACCCCAAACCGTAAAGCTCTAAAACCTATAAACCCCCCAAGCCCTTAACCCCCAAACCCCAAAAAACCCTAAACCCCTGAACCCCTAAACCCCTAAACCCCTAAACCCCTAAAAGCCCTAAAACCATAAACCCCTGAACCCCAAAACCCTAAACCCCTGAGCCCCTAAATGCGATTCGATGGAAGCCCGACCTCTTCGTACCCCACGGGAAAAATGCTGGGCAGAAACCTGAGGAATTGAAGCTCGGTGGGTTTAGGGCTTAGGATTTAGGGTTTAGGGTTTTAGGGTTAGCAGCAACCTAGAGCTGAGGGATTCGCTACAAAGGTTTAGGATTTAGGTTTTCGGGTCTTGGGTTTAGGGTTTTGGGCTTAAGGGTAGTTCTCTAGAACTGGGGTCCCTTTTTATATCGGGGCCCTTAATATTGTGATTTGAGGTATGCTCCTTAATTAAGGGGTACTGGGTTCTCTGGGTAGTTCTCTAGAATTGGGGTCCCTTTTTAGGTCCCCCACACAGCACGGCACTCTTATAAAAAGGACCCTAAAGGGGACCCTACTTTAGAGAACTACCCACAAGACGTTGCAACTACGACTGCCGCACAGAACAATGGCGAATGAAGCATCAACCGCATTCGTTTCTTGCTGCTTCCACTGGTACTACCTATCACTACCATACCCAAAACACGAAAAACTGCAACACCACGCATCACAACACTTCGTACTAGCAGACTAAGCCCGCAATGAATATTGCGGTTCCGGGTCGGAAAATGACACCCGTGCTCCGCTAGCTTTGCGATCATGTCCATGCCATTCCAGAAACAATCAAGACTTCAAGTGAAGCCACCACCAGACAACAAGAAAGAAACCAAAACCCTAAACCCTAAACCCTAAGCCCTAAACCAACTCAGGCTTTTCAGGCTTTGGCAAGTCTGAGGCAGGGGTAGTCTGGCATGTCCTAGTCGAGGCCCAGCTAAGAAAGCTTGGACATCACTCAAGAACCAGGTTCCCCAGTAACCCCTTAATAATAAGGGTACCCTTGTTCATAATATTTGGTTTTAATAAGGGGGCCCCAAACTAAAAAGGGCAAAAGGGTACTACTGGGGCACCTAGAGAAGAGCGTCCCCTTTGCTGCACCAGTTTCGTGATTGGGCTCACTGTGTTTCAGGATTTGGCCTTTTGGGTGGCGCTGTGGCTTTAGTTTTACTCCATTGGGAGGCCATTCCTGAACCCTTTACCCGAAACCGTCCACCGAAAACAGGTCACGCATCCCAGCCCGGTATCCTCCACCCCGAAACCTTCATGAAGCTAATTTTGAAGATAGTTAGCGGCTCTTCTTCGTCCATATTCGAACTGTTAGTGTTTCTTATCGTCATTTACGGTCCTGAACAAGTCTCGGACCTTTGTCAAGTCTGCAGTGGCAGAGGCTGTTGTTGAAGTATGCTGTGTTTATACTCCTGAACACTAAGATCCTTTGTTGCTTCAATCGGCGTAGGTGAAACATTGCAAGAATGCGCACCCCCGAACCGTAAGCCCCAATCTGTGACATGAATCAGCCCTGAATGGTTCGTCGTGTTTGAGGTGATTTGGTCAGAGCCCTAAGGGTCCATGTACCCAAATGGATATACTTTGACTTTAAAGTAGTCCCTATCTGGGTACTTTGGGGCCTATGTATATCTATTTGGTTACATGGACCCTTAATTAGGGGAGGTTACATGAAGGGGCTTGTCATGTAGTCAAGGGCCTTAATCATCAGGAAAATGTCTTTTGAGGCAGGTTATATCACCGAGGGCCTATAGGGGACAATTGTTACAACATGTTACAACCCTACACTCCAAGCCCTAAACCCTAAAAGTGACAACTCTAAACTCTAAGCCCTTCTGAAGACCCGAAGAATGCTGGGGCGGCGTATTGAGGGCGGTGAAGGCCGTGGACTTCGGGAAAAACATCTTGTGTGAGACAAATTGGCCGTCCCGGTATTCACCTGCAGCTTCTTGGAGGGTTTAGGGTTCAGGGTGATCCAACTAAAAGTCCTAAACCCTAAACCCTAAACTTCTAAACCCCAAGCCCTACTTTAAAGGAAACTACAGGGTGGGGAGTTTAGGGTATATAGGGCTTCTAGAAGGCTTCTATAACGGTAACTACCCACCTAAAAATTTCCTAGACCTGGGTCTTTCGCGAGAGCCAATTTCAATGTGTCCCTAAGGCTCAGCGTACCCATAATAGTATAGACAGTGGCCCTAAAGGACCTGTATAGAGACCCCTTTAAGACCTAAGTATATACTTTCTTAAAGGTATAGGGACCCCTTTACGCCCTAAGTATATACTCTCTTAAAGGTATAGGGACCCCTTTAAGACCTGAGTATATACTCTCTTAATGGTATAGGGACCCCTGTAAGACCTGAGTATATACTTTCTTAAAGGTATAGGGACCCCTTTAAACCCTAAGTATATACTTCCTTTAAAGGCATAGGGACGCCTTTAAGACCTGAGTATATACTTTCTTAAAGGTATAGGGACCCCTTTAAGACCTGAGTATATACTGTTAAGACCTGGGTATATGCTTTCTTAAAGGTATAGGGACCCCTTTAAGACCTGAGTATATACTCTCTTAATGGTATATGGACCCCTTTAAGACCTGAGTATATACTTTCTTAAAGGTATAGGGACCCCTTTAAGCCCTAAGTATATACTTTCTTAAAGGTATAACGACCCCTTTAAGCCCTAAGTATATACTCTCTTAAAGGTACATGGAGCCTTATGCGCCCAAAAGGGAAAGATTTCGGCCACGAGGACTGCCGGTGGCGCAATCTGAGTCAGACGACGAGGTTCGAACACCCCGGGACAGGAGGAGTAGTAGCTGTCGTAGTAGGAGTAGTTGATGACATAAACCCTGCAGTACCCATAATAAGGAATATACCAAAATTCCCATAGTTTAGGGTCCTTAAGGTAGTGCAGGATTTATATCATCAACAGTAGTCGTCGTCATAGCAGCATTGCGTTTCCTGCTCCTCACGCCTCTGTAGCCCCTGCATACAGCTTCACAAGAAGTTGGATACTGCCTCCACTTACAACAGTTGAGTAATATTCATTATATGGATATATAAGGCCCTTAATAGTAACCCTATTATAGACTGTTACTGTATGGGGGGCAGTACCCAAACAAGAACTGATGAAGTTTGACTTGCAGAACTCTGGCTCCAACAATCGGGAACCTGAATCCCTGACAGCCAAAAGTCCCCCCAAGCTTCATGTAGTGGCATGAGTAAATAGATTAAGGGAAACTACAGGTGGGGAGTTTAGGGTATATAGGGCTTCCATAATCTTTCTATATCTTATATACACCTACTATAATCCTCCTATAACTCAACTACCCACCTGAAGATGTCCTAGAATAGACTGGGGTCGGGGGTTATATTATTATACTAATTATGCCTTGTATGTATAGTACTGAACCACAAGGTATAGTATGGCTAATTACTCAATTTACCTGAGACTTTATCCCAAACCCTAAACCGCAACCTGAGCCCTAAAACCCTATAGCCCTAACACCTAAACCCGAAACCCCTATTTCCTTGGGGTGGCTTTATGCTCCACATTGAGGCAGGGCGCAGAACTGGAAGAAGTAGGATCCGACCAGCAGAGGCGTGAGCAGCACAACCTCTGTGGTTTTTGCCGGGTTTTAGGGTCTACGTGTTTATAAGATTAAATGTCATGAGGTGATGAAAAACAGTAGATTTCTCGGGAGCGCTCATCTAAATTACACTTTAGTAGTGTAGTCCACTAACAAAGGCTATGCGAGCTAATGCGGCTTTCTACGATTTGCCGGCGTATTTGCGCTTTCAGTGGGAATCGAAAGTAAGATCCCCATAGTCCATCGTATTAGATACATTGCCGGCCCTTTTAAACCCGGCTCTTTAAAACAGCTGCCCCACTAGACGCCGCGAATAAAACTACATGCAGGTTACGTAGGTGGGGTTTCAGTCTTATCTAGGCTCCAAGACACCTCTTCCTCTGATACCCTTGCTCTCACCATTCAATCTTCATGGCGAGACTTCGGCAGAAACAGCGCATAAGGGATACGACGGGACCCAGTAAGGTCCCCAGAGACTCCAAAATCCCTTAATTAAGGAATATACCTTAAATCATAATCGGAAACCTAATAGTATTTAAGGTATATTCCTTAATTAAGGGGTTTTGGAGTCTCTGGGTCTTCAAAGGCAGGGGCTTGAAGGTTCAGGAACAGTCAGGCAAGTAGAACTGTCCACGGCAAGTCCACAACTCTCAACTGGGCCGGCACAATGGGAAAAGGCTTCAAGGGTAGAGGCGAATAGAGTTGCCCTAAAACCACGATTACATGGCGAGTGGAAGAGGACAACACCACGTAACAATAATTCCGGCCTCTAGTTTGATGGACCCAGGCTTGCTGATGAACAAACACTGGGCCCTTTTGCCAAGGAATGTTAGCTTAAGTTACCCGGACAGGGATTTGTACGGTTGATGAAAAAAATCCTGCATTACCCATAATAAGGAATATACCATAACTCCCATAGTTTAGGGATCCTTAATGTCATGCTAAGGACTAATATCATCAGCCGTAGAAACATGTGGTAGAGCCTACACCCTAAACCCCAAACCAGCAGATGATACGGTTTGTTTAGGGTTTCGGGTTTAGGGGTTTTAGGGTTAAGGGGTTTAGGGTTTAGGGGTTTAGGGGTCTAGGGTTTCGGTTTCCTTATTATTATGGCAACTTACCCAGACGGCCCGAGTGGCAAATGAGAGCACAGCAGGGACCAGAAAAGCAGTGGTATATAATGTTGGGGCCTCAACTCTTACAATAGGGTTCAGGATTTAGGGTTTAGGGTATACTGTAGTAGAGTTGAAAAGAGGAACCCTCAGGAAAAGTACTGGTCATTTTGTGGGCTTCTAGATAGGCGGCTTAGTGCCGTAACGCCTCAATCGATACATGAGTATGCGGGCCTTTGCCTTCGAGTTGTGTTGTGTCTCCCTCCCTTCTTTTCGTTTGGGTTCAAAGGTGCGTCTTTTGTACCTTCATGATATTGACGACGACTGGGTTGCTCGTAATGTGCATCAGCTTCTGTGACGTCTCCTGGCCTCCACCGAACACAGCAAGAACAATGGGTCCCTTCCCGTGACTCCAAGCCCTTCAAAGTATATAGTAGGGTGAAGGGTTTAGGGTTTAGGGTATGACCCCTGAACTACATTAACCCTAAACCCTCAATTAGAGGGTAGAGCCCTTAACACGGTAGGTTTTTGGATCACCAGGTTGGTACTACGCAGAGACTCCGCCCAGAGCCCCTTAACTGAGGAATAGACAGTAAAACCCTAATGACTCCAAGCCCTTCAAAGTAGTAGGGTGAAGGGTGTTTAAGGTATGACCCCTGAACTACATTAACCCTAAACCCTCAATTAGAGGGTAGAGCCTCTAACACGGTAGGCTTTTGGATCACCAGGTTGGTACTACGCAGAGACTCCGCCCAGAGCCCCTTAACTGAGGAATAGACAGTAAAACCCTAAACCCTAAACCCTAAACCCGATGTGAAGGACGGCTCCAAAGAGTTCTTCGCGGTTTAGGGTTAAGGGGATCATGGCTTTAAAGTCTCTGGGAACGTAATTGTTAGGTTCAGGCTTAGGACGACCTCCTTGTCCTGCGAAAGTAGTATTTTTGAGCCCTTTCTGGAACAGAATCCGTGCATAGTCGGGCTTGAGCCTACTATAAACCCTAAACACTTACATGCAAGCGGCAATATAGAATTGGCGATACTGGTAAAGGAAAAGGTCAGCAAGGAACCTGCGGGCTAAGCGCACAGGCTACAGTCAAAGGGCGTTTAGGGTTTAGGGTTTAGCCTTTAGGGTTTAGGGTTTAGGGGGGTCTACCTGAAACCTGTAAAACCTGCCTTCGTGGGATTCCTTATCATGACTTCTTCATGCAAAGCCTTACAACTTGGAAGCTGTTTGGGGTTAAGGTAGGCTCTGGGTTCAGAATGAAAGGCTTCGAAGTTGAAAGGTTTGGGGTGTGGTGTTTGTGGGTGTTAGGAAACTACAGTACTTCGGATTTCTATAGGAGCCCTAAACATTAGAATCGCATTACACTTATGACAACAAGGAAACGTGAACGAGGAATCATGATAACCATTTGGGGCTTCTGATGGTAGCAGCGGGTCATGGCTTCTCCCAACATTCTCAAGCTTTCTAGAAGTTTGCCGGCTTACAACCGCGGCGCCCCTCAGGGACAGCCATCAACTCGTAAACCGGAACTTCTTGCAAAAATAGAAATAGAAATCCCAATCAGATAGACACTATGCCATGCAGTCACTACTACTACGACGACGACTACTACTACTACTACTACTACTACCATAATAATAATAATACTATACTACTAGTACTAGTACCTCTACAACTAGGCGATGACCATGCCAGACCATTACTAAGCCTTACATTGATGAACACATAGATGGATAAACTCAATCAAAGTTTCCGTGGCATTTGGCGAGATCATGCCTAAGCCCTAAGCCCTGGACCCTGAATCCATCCCTAAGGGCCCATGTGCCCAAATAGTACATACTTTGGCCTTGACTTACAGTAGTCCCTATATAGGTACCTTGGGGCCAAAGTATATGCTATTTGGGTACATGGACCCTTAAACTTAAACCCTAAATCCATGGACTTAGAGCAGGTTCCTCAACAACATACCCCAGAACTCGAACTCACGCGAGCGATTGGTCCTCCGCAAGCTGCTGCTTTGCGCGCACTGCGCCTTGTCATGAATACGGAATACGGGTAGCTCTCTAAATGAGGGTCCTTTTTAGGGTCCTGTTTATGATGGTGCCGTACTACTTGGGCTCCTAAAAGGGACCCTCAATTCAGAGAACTATCAATATCGCAAGCGGAGCGAAAAACCCGGAACCCCCCCCCCACCCCGCAACCCCGAACCTTGAAACCCGAAACCCTTTAAGCCCAAATCCCTGAAGCCCTAAATGGGAGGGGCAAGAAATGCGAGATCAGACTAAGAGGCTTGTCGGGCTAGGGCTTGCAAAAGCATGCGGCGGTACTACCTGCGACTGTCCACAATCTCATCTCACGGGCGTCTTGCACACAACACACACACACGCTCTCACTCTCTCTCTCTTAGCATATTAGGTTAGATATCATACACAATAAACAATGTCTGATATATAGTATGCGACATGCAATAGAGAACAGGCAGCTGTTTCACGCGTCTGTCCCGCGCCTCGTACATACGGAGGGTTGCAGCATCGTCCAGATCTTCACAACCATCCAAGCCGTCCAAACTGACAGGGAGGAAAGGGTTATAGGGTTTAGGGTTTAGGGTTTAAGGTTTAGGGTTTAGGGTTTAGGGTTTAGGGGAGGAAAGGGGATGAGGCTGAGACCCAGGCTCTTGCTGGAAAACTTCAGGGAACCCTAAACCCCAAAACCCTGAATCCTAAAGACCCTAAGCTCTAAAACACCTAAAAACCTGAAAACCCTAAACCCCTAAAAACCCTAAATCCTAAAACCCTAAATCCTAAAAACCCTGAACCCTAATTCTGAGCTTCAGGCTTAGGGATTGAATCAAGGGTCTAAGGTGCAAAGCTCAGGATACAAAGTAGGGTGTAGGGTTTAGGGTTTTTGGGCTTTTAGGGTTTTAGGGTTTTCAGGGTTTAGGGTTTAGGGTTTAGGGTGCAGGGTTTAGGGTGTAGGGTTTAGGCTAATTAAGTGTAAGCGTTTTGGGCATATTGTGGTGTAACTATGAGAAAGAAGCTGGAGGAATAGAGAACTCCAAAGCCTGAGCCTTAAACCCCGAGATCCTAGACCTTCCACTGAAACCCTAAACGTAAGACAATGATATAAACCCTGCATTACCCAGAATAAGGAATATACCATAATTCCCACAGTTTAGGGTACTTAAGGTCATGCAGGATTTATATCATCAACAGTATGATAGTCAGTCCTTTAGGGCCTAGAGCTGAACACCCTGAACGTCGAATGCCTCACCTAAACGCAAAACCCAAAACCCAAAACCCTAAACCAAGCCTCCCGGCCTCCGATCCACGACGAAGGGCTCGCAGATGCTTGGCAGAAGGGGGTTGCTTGAGGCGGGGGCCTGCTGGCCCAGAGACTCCAAAACCCCTTAATTAAGGAATATACCGTAAATTATAATAGGAACCCGAATAAGATTTAAGGTATATTCCTTATTTAAGGGGTTTTGGAGTCTCTGGGTGGAGGATCAGGGGACTTAGTGAGTAGCACATGCTTGGTGTCGTACGAACCCTACATGGGGGTTATCCTAAACCCATCTCTAAAGCAAGTCCCGTGTTTAGTAGCAAGGTTGTAGTTCAGCCAACCCCAAAGGGCCCAGGGTACTCCTTCTACCCTAAACCCCCTAAACCCTAAATTCTCTAAACCCTAAACCCTTTGATCTATGCATGGAGTCCTCTCCAGTCTTAGGCGTTCAGTTTCGGATTGCGAAGGCGCTGTAATAGTTAATTAGAATAGGGTTTTGGGGTATGTTATACTGTTATACTATAGCTAGAGTAAGGAACCCCCCCCCCAAAAAAAAAAAAAAAAATAGCATTGGTAATTCTTAAGGGCTAAGAGGTCAGGTCCAGGCCCTAAACCCTAAACCCTAAACTCAACCCTGAACCCTAAGCTGTTACGAAGGGTTTAGGGATTGCGGTTCCAGGTGTTTGGTTTGATTATCGGATCCTTAGGGAGCTTTCGGGAACCTAAGGGAGCCCTAGGGTGAATTGGGGATTATTGGGTTATATACCTTAGAACCCCCTCCCTTAAGGATCCCATAATTTGAGATTCTTGGGGCTGGGGTTTCCCCGTCACGGAAGCCTGTTAGCCGTCGCTCCGACACAGGGGTTTAGGGGTCCCTTTAAGGCATCTATATGGAGTACTATAAGGGTACTATAAGGGTTTAGGGGTTTAGGGGTTTAGGGTTTAGGGTTTAGCGTTCAGGGTTTAGGGGTTGAGGGTTTAAGGGTTTAGGGTTTAGGTAAGTTCGATGTTTTTGCTGATGTGGCGTTTTCGTCCCCCCCAAACCTGCAAACAAAGGTAAAACCGATAAACCCAAAACCGTAACCTGAGAACAAGGAGCTCTGAAACTATACAGTACTATTATTGTTTGTTAACTTTATGATTATTGATATTAATTTTCGCATTAGTTTAATCTTACTATAGAAATAATATTAGTACTGTAGTATTGTACGTGAGTCTGCATTGTACCTTTCCCAGGTTTCCATCTCGGCTCTTCTGCAGGATTTTGGTCAGGGGCAGCAGGGAGCTACTCTCCGTCAGCCTTACTTCCGGGTTTAGGGTTTTTGGGCTTAGGGTTTAGGGCTTACTGGCGTCCCTAAACCCTAAACCCTAAACCCTAGGACCCTGGCCTGCACCTGCAATCCTCCACTCACGGTCTCAGAACCCTACACCTGCCCTACACCCTGAACGCCTGGCGTCTGATCCTGGACGAATTTGGTGCTTGAATTTTGGACGCGGGTTTACGGTTCATATGGCCCCAAGCAAGCACAGAAGGAAAAATTAGGATAGGGATATCCCATATAAACCTCCCTTATAACGAAGCCCAATAAGGTAGGGATATCCCTTTTTGGGTCCCTAAGTTCAAGCCTTCAGGATGTAGGATTGACGGCTTAAGATCTACTGTTTCGGCTCATATCCCAGCAAGTGCAGGTCTTCGAAGCAGTCGTGAACAGGGGCCTAAATAAATCAGGATTGGGTTTGGGGTTTGGGGTTTAGGGTTTAGGGCAGGTTTAGGGTTTTGGGTTTCGGGGTTTAGGGTTTTGGGGTTTAGGGGTTTAGGGGTTTAGGGTTTAGGGGTATACTCTTGTGTAACTATGATAAGGACCCCCCCCCCCAACCATGGGAGCAATTCTTCGGGCTTCGAGGTTGCCGGAATACAGGGATCCTCTGTCTCGCAAGAACAGAGGCTTGGGGTAGACCCCGACATGGGTAAAGCAATGCGCGGACAGAGTCGACTGATCCCCAAAGCAGATTACGGATATCGCGATTCGTACTGTTGATGATATAAACCCTCCATTACCTTAAGGACCCTAGACCAGGGGAATCATGGTATCTTCATATAGTCCCTAGTGTGGGTACTGCAGGATTTATATCATCAACCGTAGCCTAAGTCTGCCTAGGCGGTCGAGTCCAGCATGAAGCTTCGAACGACCCGACGATCCACCCATGAAGGGTTTGATTAAGTTCATGGGTAAGGGGTAACGAGCCAATACTTTCTTCTAAATAAGTCAAGTAGAAATGTAACCCCTTATACCTCCCAGATGATTACACTGTGATCATGAAGGCCCACTGGGTAGGCTTACGGGGCATCTGGACCACAGTTGCACCAAGTGTCTTCAACAGCTTCCTCACCTGGTCGTGCATTAGGCCCATTGCCTGAGCGCCCAGGATATTAAAGGATCCGCCAAAACCAGAACCCCCACACCCAGAACCGAACACCCAGCACAAACCAACCCACACAAGAAGGTCTCTGACCTTTATGCTGAACCCCAACCCACCATTATGCTTAGGGTTTAGGGGTTTAGGGGTTTAGGGGTTTAGGGTTTAGGGTTTAGGGTCTCAGCAGGGCCTTTTTTTCTAAGAGATCCATCTCGGGATCCTTTGATGGGCCTGATCTCTCCGGGTTAGGCGATGCGGTTTCTTAAGGGAAACGAGGGTATGTAGGGCTTCTATACGGCTTCTATAAGGTATATAGACCTTCTATGAGGCTCCTATAACGGTAACCGGAGTAAAGAAAGGAACCTGAGAAGGAATCCCTGGTCCTGGTCCCCCAAAAACCCCCAAATATATCAGGATTCATCTAAGGAGCCCGAATAAAGACCCAAGGTTTCTTAATCAGGTTCCCATATTACCCTAAACCAAACCCTAAAACCCTAAAGCCCTAAACCCTAAAACCCTAAACCCTAAACCCCCTAAACCCCCCTAAACCCCCTAAACCCCCCTAAAGCACAAACCCTAAACCCTAAACCCACACTACAGACCCAAGGTTTCTGAAGCAGGTTCCCATTTTATCGCTCAGTTCTACACAGTAGCATGCTGAGAGCCCACTAGCCCCAGGCAGGTTCCTTACAGGATTTAGGGATTAGGGTTTAGGGGTTTAGTTTCGGGTTTGGGGTTTAGGGTTTTGGGGGGTTTAGGGTCTAGGGTGTAGGGGTGTAGGGTTTAGGGCTTGGGGTTTAGGGGTGTAGGGTTTAGCTTTAGGGTTTTAGGATCATCGAAGGCCGGGTATGCGCCAGAACCCCACCCTCCCAGACCTGACACTTACCGCAGGGACGGGGCGACGATCGAATTTGAGGTGTAGGGTTTGAAGTGTAGGACGTTGCGATGCCACGGACCACGAACCAGCTGCCACCAAGATGCCATGACCTCGCAGGAAGTTTCAGCAGAGAGTCGTAAGAACTTCCCGGCAGTCGTGGGCCGCGAAACTTGTTATAGTCTAGTCTTCTTGTTCAAAGGCCATGGTGCACGTCTGTGTCTTTAAGTGTGGGTTGTTTTCTAGCAGTTGCAAGATCGAACGCAAATCTGCCAGGGACAGGAGTGAAGAAGCTGGGTTTGAGTTTAGAACCAGCCTCAGAATGGCAAGCAGTAGGTGCTTTGAGGTTGCTCGGACATAT
Source organism: Symbiodinium necroappetens (assembly GCA_905231915.1). Lineage (NCBI taxonomy): Eukaryota > Dinophyceae > Suessiales > Symbiodiniaceae > Symbiodinium > Symbiodinium necroappetens. The sequence goes on along the minus strand of CAJNJA010044585.1, from coordinate 26,479 downwards.
GATTCCTTCTCGAGTCGTGAACCGGTAAACGATGACTCGGAAGGGAATACCTGCATAAAAGATCGGGAGACTTTACACATGATTGATCTTAGAATCTTTATTTTTAACCCACTTGCCACATCACTGATCTTCTAGCTAAAGCACGCAGCTGAACGAAGCTCCCTCGGAGAGCTCAAGCATGCTGGAGACGGCGCAGAAATGCTTCGCATGCTCAGATTACCGGATCAAGCGCAAGCGACAGAGGTAAGCAGAAACAACATTGAATGGCAAGCCGTTGCAACAAAAACCAGACATGTCTTCTGTGACGTAAACTTCGTGTGAGTAATGTAATTAGGGGCCTTAAGAACTAGAGTAGGGTTTTGGGGTATCTTACACTCTAATTATAGTCAGGAGCCCCCCAAAATAGTATAGGTAATTATGAAGGCACCTATATAAAAATCACTAAACTCTAAGACAAGAAGCCCAAACTCCCCAACTCTGAACTGAACCTACAGCCCCCATTCGCAAGACTCCAGGCCCCCAAAAGCCCCCCGGAAACCGCGCCTTGACCCTAAAACCCCCAAAGCCCCAAAAACTATTTAGGGTTCAGGGTTTAAGGTTTAGGGTGTAGGGTTTAGAGTGCAGGGTTTAGGGTTTTTACAGGAATTCCCCCCAAAAAAGCAAGACGCCAAACTTCAGACTCGACTACAAAGCCTGATCTCTAGCCAAAGCACTCAAAGCCAACAAACTCCGTCGCAAGCCTAAACCCTCCCCGTAGCCCGGGTCTCTCTGTGTTCGGGGGCTTCGTCCAGGGAGAGTAGGAAGACCAGAGCCACCGAGTTGACGATGATCTGGGACAGAAGAGAGGTGCAAGTAGGGTTTACGGGGTTAAAGGTTGGTCCGACACAAGGGTTTAGGGTTTAGGGGTTTAGGGTCTAGGGCTTAGGGGGTTTATGGGTGGGGGGGGTGAAAAGGTTTAGGATTTAGGGTTTAGGGCTTCAGAGTTCGCGATGATCTAGGACGAAAGAGCCGTGCAAATAAGCTAGGGTGCCTTAATCAACAACTAGAATAGGGCCTCTGACTATACACAACTATAAATCTAGAAGGGGCTATTCGGCTAGAATTTATTCTCACCAATAGCCTGTATTAACATTGGGTTCACGACGTATTAGGTCCAATTCTTACTGAAAAGCTTGCATGTCCCCAAAATGCTCGCCCCTGAGTCCTAAACCCAAAACCTGATCGACACCGCCAACACGCCAGAATCCTTGAGGGAAGCCTTGAAGGAAGTTAGGGAGGCTAGGCAAGACGTAGATGCTGGGCTCATGTTAAGTAGATCGTCCGTGACGCGCTCAAAAGCGGGTTTATGGTCTGCTTGTGCTATTTTAGGATTGAGGGTTTGGGGTTTTAAGTTTCGTTGCTTGTTCTGGACTCTTCCATTATCGCCAAGTAACATGACTACTGTACACCCCTTGATAAAGTAGGGACCGAACTAACTACCAATGGTGTTTTGGCGATTCGATATTATACTTAGAGAGTCATATACCCCAACCCCAAACCCTAAACCCTAAACCCTACAAGCCCTAAACCCCAAACCCTGAACCCTGAACCCTACACCCTAAACCCATATACCCCGAAGCCCTGTTCTGATTACTTTAAGGCCCCTCTGCTAGGCCATGGGAGGTTTGGTGTGACCCTCAAGCTTGAACTTCGGCCTCTGTGGTTCGAGAGCCTTAGGGGTTCAGTTTAGGGTTTTGGGGTTTGGGGTTTAGGGTTTTTTTGGTTTAGGGTTTAGGGGTTTAGGGTTTAGGTTTAGGGTTTAGGGGCTTGGGGTTTAAAGTTTAGGGGTGGAGGAACACGATCAAACTATCGTACCTAGCTTTGGTTCTGGTAAGGATCCTACTATTCTGTGTCGACACAAGGGTCGCCAATTTTCTGAAACTCCTGTTTCCGTCCTTTTGCCTCAGGAAGCCCAAAGCCAAATCGTTCAGGGTGCTTTGAAACGGAGTTAGAGAGCTTTACAGTTTCAGAAGGCGACTAGGCGCATGCGATCTAGGCTTCTGTAGACGATTGTTAAGGTTAGAGTCTGATACGGCTGATGATCTAAATCCTGCATTACTCTTAATAAAGAATATGCTTTAATTACCATAGTTTAGGGTCCTTAAGGTATTGCAAGATTTTGATCTCATCAACCGTAAAGGGTCTGGCTCTTGGGGGTTGTTTAAGAATTCAGTGATTTCCTTGGGCGGAGGGACCAGAGGGTGCACACTGCGTCATCAAGAGCTCCTTACTGAAGAGCGAACCTAGCTAGTGGCTCTCTGAGAAGCGTCCCAGGTCAGTCAGTGGGGTTCAGTAACAAGAATATTTGTTTCAGTTTCCAGATGATGGTTTAGAGTCTCGAGGTCTTAAGACTCTGGGCGAACCCTAGACCCTAAACCCTAAACCCTAACCCTAAACCCTAAACCCCCAAGTGACGTCAAGCATAAACTTTGGTTTCTGACTTGAGCCCGGTTTTGGAATTTCCAGAATTAAGCCTACTTGCAGGAGAAGGGCCTTTGCAAGTAAGGTTCTGATTAGGGTTAAACGTGCGCTAAATGGCACTTCCCTAAATTTTGGTCTGGAGATGAGTGGATTATTGTGGGTTTTAGGGCTTAGGGTTTAGGGTTTAGGGTTTAGGGCTCCCTAAACCCTAAACCCTGAACCCCTCAGGCAGGCGCCGAGTTTATATCCGAGGTCTCCATGAGAAAGACGACGCCCGCCTGAAGCCCGAATCGCTAAGGGTCCATGCACCTCCTGATCATATACCCCAAGGGTGTTAGGGGTCATTTCATGACTTTGGGTTTTGGGGTTTAGGGTTTTGGGTTGAGGGTCCACGAACCTCCGGATCAAATAAAAATGTAGGGGCCTGAATAATTAGAATAGGGTTCTGGGGCCCTTTATGCTATATTATATTTATAATAGGTACTTTGGAACCTCACATAGGCAGTCTCCGTTATGACCAGGCCTAAACTTCGATGTGCCGAAGGCCCCTCTCTGAAAAAGCCTGTTCTTCCTTGAGGGATCTCCTCTCATCCGTCGTGACAGGGCTTGGGGTTTAGGCTTTCGGGTTTCGGGTTTAGAGTTTAGGGGTTTAGGGTTTAGGGGTTTAGGGTTTAGGGGTTTTGGGTTTAGCGGTTTAGGCTTTCGGGTTCAAGATTTCGGGCTTAGACGGCTTATGGGCTTAGTCTGGCCAGGATTCTGAGGGCTCTCATTCGCGTATCGACTGAATGAGCCGATATGAAGAACCCCTGCTTCACTCAAGGGGTTTAGGGTTTAGGGCTTTAGGGTCTAGGGGTTTAGGGTTTAGGGGTTTAGGGTTTAGGGGTTTAGTGGTTGCGAGTTTAAGGGTTTAGGGGTTAGGGGTTGAGGGTTTAGGGATCCAAGCCCGCCCCAAATTTATGCTTTGGGCTGTCGTGGTTCCGGCGTCGCATAAAGCGTTGAAGAGTAGTTCTTGAATCTTCGCTCTTGTGTCCAGTCCTCGTTTGGACCAATCTTATTTAGAAGGTCTTGGTGTGTAGGGTTTGGGGTTTAGGGTTGTTGCTTCGCTTGAATTAGGCTTCAAGGATTAGGGTTTAGGTCGTAGGGTTTAGGGTTCTCCAAAATTAGGGCTTAGGGCGGGTACTTTCCTATCAAGCCTCTGACTTTAAACCCGAAGCACAATGCGGCACGGGTACCTTTGCTGAGTAGACGCAAAGGAAACACTTCGGTAGCAGCACCAGGACAACACAAGCAGCTTTCCACAGCCTGCGTTGAAGCTAGGTGCGGATGCGAGCCCACCGGAGGACCCATGATCGTTATCGTTGACCCCAAGACAGGGTCCTGCAGTTGGTTATGGTTCGTTAAACCCTAAAGCCTCAAGCCCTAATAGCATAAAGCTAACCTAAAAGTACCCAGAACTGTTGTTGGAAGTTGCTTACGTGCATGTTCCTGCTGTGCGGAAAGAAAGGATTCTGTGACACAGAAACAGAGCCGATCACGGCTGCTAAAATCAACTGGATCGTCAAAGCCACTGCCGCCACCACCACCACCACCACCACCATCAGAGTGGTCCAGACCACCACCACCATTATCACCATCAGAAGCATAGTCGTGTTTGCCATCCTCGTCATCATCGCCGCCTTGGCCATCATCATCATGCTCGTCATGATTATCAGCTTGTTCATCGTAACGACCTGCATCATGACCCACATCATGTCATCAGCATCATCATCAGCAGCAGCAACATCATCATCTTCGTGACTGTTACCATCACAATCAGCGTTGTCATCAGGTATCGTCATGACTGCAGGGCATGGTCGTTACCATGATGGTCTTCACACAAATAATAGTTCAACATCATCATCGACAACATCAACAACAGCAGCATCACCGACATCAGGTTCATCGTCACCACCGTTCTCGTCACGATGATGGTTATCTGAGGCCTTACGGTCAGCATCTGTTATTTCATTTTCGTTCTCATCAAAAAGCATGCCATCATCATCCTTGATATTTCCACGAAGACCCTCATTGGTAGCGATAAGCAAGGTCATAGTAACAACATCAATAGTAAACTGCGGTGCTGAGCTGAGAACATGCGCATGAGAACAGACAGCCGTGCACAGCCCGTCCACCAGAACCACAAACAAAACGAGGACCATCCTGACACCAGGATTTCTCAACTTGACAAAGAAAACTAAACCCTAAACCCTAAGCACCACGCCCAGCATCTATTGCCTGCTCATGCCGGCGATTTTTACCTCAGGTCCGGGACATTTGCCGGTCTCTGGCTCCGTTTTGGTTGTCGGGTTTTGGGTTTAGGGGTTTGGGTTTTAGGAGTTTGGGGTTTAAGGGTTTNNGTTTAGGGTTTAGGGGTTAAGAGATGAACAACGCCGAAGAAGCCTTCAAATCTCCCATCTTCAACCATGATGCGTAAACTTATCTTACCGGTGCTCTGGTAGGGTTTTCTGGGCTTCATGGGGTGTCATAAGGGCTTTGTACTTTTTAGCACCTATCTTGCGAATATTTGAACCAAAGCTTTAAAAAGGAGAATCAGGGTTTTGGGAGCTGTGTGCAGTCTTTAGGGTCTGGTGTGTGAATATAATATACTATATACATACACACCATATTATATTACAAAGTTATATATTATATTATATTATATGAT
>CAJNJA010044585.1:9435-21247 GCA_905231915.1 Symbiodinium necroappetens | reverse complement strand
TATATTATATTATAATATTATATTATTATATTATATTATTATATTATATTATATTATATTATATTATATTATATTATATTATACTTTCTTATATTGTATTATATTCTGCTCTATTGTATTATGCTATATTATATTATATATTAATATATTTGCTTATATTGTATTATATTATATTATATTATATTGTATTATGTTATATTGTATTATACTATATTATAGTATACATCTATGTATATATATTATCTGTATAAACATATATACACACAAAATTTTGTGTGTTCTTTTTACCCTAGACCCTCAAGGTAAAGACCCATCCAACCAGTCCGAAACCGAGCCAGGGTACGCTGATCATGTCAAGCCATTCGTGCCGAGGCCCTGTCCAGAGGTGCTGCAAGGGGCGCAAACTAAGAACTAAGGTTTAGGGACTCAGGGTCAGGGATTGAGGGCTTCATGGCATTTAGGATTCAGGGTTTCAATTGCTTTATAGTCTTTAGGTCTATGGACGGTTGGAGCTGATTGGCCAACTATGTTTCAACTTTTCTGCAATCTATAGTATAATTGTATCCCCTCACAGTCCCTATAAGGCTCCAATGGTCCTGAAAGGCTTGCGGAACTTCGCAAGCCGATTAACGCCTAACCAAATACAGGGGCCTGAGTAATCATATGCCTTCTAGGGTCCTACTCCTTGAGGGTTCTAATGCCTTGACTCAGAGTAAGAGGCATTCGTACTGTTGATGATACAAATCCTGCATTACCTAAGGATCCTAAATTATGGGAATTAAGGTATAGTCCTTATTAATATGGGCAATGCAGCATTTATATCATCAACCGTAACTCTACGGGTATGTGTTCACTGAGCCTCATTACACTCTTTTGTGGGTCAGGGGTTTCAGCACGAGTAATACTAGTTTGGGGGGTTCTTTATTAAAGAGTATAATGGATCCCAAAACCCAATTCTAATTACTATGGCCCCCACAATATTACCTAGACTCTAGGGTGTAGCCCCAAAAGCCCCTTGCTTGTGGCTCCGGAAGCAGTGTTGATGTCTTTATGAAGTCTTTCCGGGCATTGATTGGGATTAGGGTTCAGGGTTTAGGGCATGTGCTCTCGGACCTTACAGTGCTGTTACAATGTAGTATCGTTTTGGCTATCTAAGTTTCTTGTTATAGGATCTTAACGATCATGGGAATACCTGTCCTAACACGAGTCCTGCACCCTAGAGTCTAGGCAATATGATAGGGGCCGTAGAAATTAGAACAGGGTTTTGGGAACCCCCAAAATAGTAATTATTGGTAATTCTTTAAGCCCCTATATTGAAGTTTTCTCCCCCCCCCCTTCCCTCCGCTAAACGAGCCTTTCGTCGGACGTCCTTCTCTGATCGTCACCCAGGGCTCCTGGGCAAAGGCTGTTTGCTCATGGTTTAGGGTTTAGGGTGGGCATGGTCTCCAAGGGGCTCCTTATCTCCTGATAGACTCCCTACCTAGAGGCTAATGGGACGTAGTAAGTAGGGTTATATATTAACAAGGTATCTGTAGTTGTTTGGCTGGAAATTTGATGTACTTTCTGGACTGTTGCTGGTGTTTTTTGGAATATGAGTGAACATAAAATACGTCCAGAAAGATACCGCACATAAAATCACCAAAGCGGTTTAATTGATCTGGTGTTTTACGGCTCAGGTCCTCTAAGATGGGTCACGTCACACTTACAATCCGCACCCTAAGAGGGACACTTGTGTAGGTCACAGAATTCGAGCATCTTCGTGGGGTTTGTTCACCTCCTTAAGACAAGGTATCCTCGACCCAACTTGCTGATTCCTGTGTGAGTTTCATTAAAGGAAACTACAGGTGGGGAGCTTAGGGTATATAGGGCTTCTATAAGGCTTCTATAAGGTAAAAAGACCTTCTATAAGGCCCACCTGAAAATGTCTTAGATTTCAAGGGGGTAACTGCAATTCCCGGACCCGAAGCACTAAACCCTCAGTCTCACTTAAAAGTTGAGAACCTTCTAATGCAGGGGCAATAGTTGAAGAGGGTTCTGGGATATATCCTACTATTATTATTGTTATTATTATTACTTTTATTGTTATTACTATTATTATTTTCATTGCTAATATTATTATTAAAATTATTGCCATTTTTTATCTATTTATTCATCTATATATATATATATATAGGAGCCCTAACACTAGTATTGGTAATTGTTTAGGCCCCTCTTTGAAACCCAGCGGATCAAACCTTCTGCCGCCGCAGCGCCTAAAAGCCGCAATTAACCCTAAGACTCCTAATAAAGAGAAAGTCAGGGTTTAGGGTTTAGGGTTTAGGGTTTAGGGGTTCCCGAAAAGTCCGGAACAACAGCTTCAACAACATCCCCTGGGACCCTAAACGGCGTCTCCCTGAAACCCAACCACCCGGTTATCACCGAAAGGGTCCCCATACGATCCCGTATCGAAAACCCTAAGCCTGTAAGGTTCCCATACAGAAACCTAAACCAAAAATAAGGATAAGTTTAGGGTTTAGGGTTTAAGATCCCCTAGAGAAATCATGTAACTGTGAACCCTCAGGCCGTATCCACTCAGACTCGAAAATAAACTCCACAAGCCCACATAGAGAACCCGTGGAAATCCCGGCCCTAAGTTCTGCTATGGGGCATACTTCCCTAAATCATAATACTAATTCCTAAAAAAAGAAACCCTGCATTCTACTATATATGCCCATATCATGGGCACTTAGGTTCCTGTAATATAGAAATCCTACATTCTACTCTTATATACGTACTTAGGCCCATTTGGGAAAGTGCACTTCACCCTAAACCCTAAACCCTACACCCTCAACCCTAAACCTTACACCCTAAACCCGACACCCTAAACCCCCAAGGCACATCTTCGGATGGAACGTGCCAGAGGAGATTCGCCATCTCCTGAGCAGCAAACGCAGAGCTCTCACAGGGGTTAATGCCTTGAGGCTTTCGGATTTAAGGTTTACGGAATTTAGGGTTTAGGGTTTAGGGTTAATGTAGGGGCCTTGATAAATTAGAATAGGGCTTTGGGACCCAATATACGATAATTACAACAATAAGGAGCCCGCAACATAGTAGGCCCCCACAGTCAGGCTTTGCGGGTTTCGGATTTAAGGCTTAAGGGTTTAGGGTTTGAGGGTTTCGGATTTTTAAGGGTTAGCGCGTTCTAGCCCTCCGGGTCCCTGTGCCCAAATGGTATGTAGTTGGCCGTAAAGCAGCTATGTACGGACTAGTTTAGGGCCAAACTATGTACCATGTTGGATACATGAACCCTAAGGGTAGCAACCACTGCACTGGCGAGGTGGAAGACCACCGCAAGGTGGTACAGCTCGACATGGTGGCACTCGGGCACGAAGTTGCGACGGTCGTCAGATTCCTCCCGCGACAAGAAATGGGAGAAAAGTCAGGTTTGATTTCACCCTAAACCCTAAACCCTAAACAGCGCTTCAGGCTTCAGAGAGGCTGCCTGCAAAACCGATGAACGGGTCAAGTGACACCGAGACAATGGTCGCGTGATGCGTTCATGTCCTATGCAACTGCAGCCACTTAGAGGATCATGGCACTTAGTCACCACGGTTGTCAAAGAGGTAACTATAGTTACGATATGTAGTTGTAAATACTTATAACTCCTGAAAAGTACTTATAACCTTACTTAGTAAGTCCCATGATCCTCGTTGCATCAACACCTTTTTCTGTCTCTGAGTCCAGGCAGCTGTGGAAGAGGAATGCTACTGCGAAGTGGCTACTTGCTTCAAGACGAAGTACGTTCCAAGAGTCACGCACAGGGACAATCGGCTCCGCATCCCCCTCATTGACTATGGACATGCGTCGGCACTTGTTGCTGTTGCCTTTGCTCCACCGATTGGAAGGGAGAAGGCGAGGACAAACTTTTCAATTTCGGTCGCGACCCACACCACAAAGTCAAGGAACTTCTTGGCTAGCCAGACCGGTGACATCACCATCTTGCGAAGCTTTTCAACATTTAAGCAAGCGGACCCACGAGCTGCCACCACGTCCTTGATCAATGAGCACTTGGTTTACCTTCCCAATGCCGTTGCGAATCATGTTCAAGCCCTCAGTCACTTCGGTCACTTCCGCGATATTGGGGTGCTGGTCATGAAGAGCTCGTCCCTCAATGTCCACACGCTGGACCAAAGTGCCCGCCTCGCTCACAATCTCCCAGTGTTCGCTCTCCTCGAAGTCATCCCCAGTGCCAGAAGACATCATGAAGCTACACACGCGTGTCGTGCGACGGGCAGGCCTGCGGCTCGCAGTAAGCCTAAATCGCTGTCAATCGCGAGTTGTTCGTGTTCCACACGAATGCATGATGACTGGTAGCTGCGTGACTACTGCATGAATGCATGCGCAGAACAACGGAACTAGGTCTGAATCACTCGTGTCCTCGTCTTGTCGTTCATCGCAGTCACGCCGTTGTTGACGACAATCGTTCAAGTCGGAATTCCAACGACTGACGGTTTGCGGCTCAGGGTTAAGGGTTACCCCCTAAACCCTAAACCCTTACCACTCAGGGTGGGTTAGAGGCAGCTTCGGGCACGGGCAAAGTAACATGAGAAGCCAACCGGCTTAAGATTGAAATGAAGTTATAAGTATGGTTATAAGTCCCTTACTATGGGCTATAACTATAGTTACCTTACTTATAACCCCATTTATAACTACCCATGAGCTTCAAGTCGAAACTCCATGGAAACGCACTTTGCCGTTTCAGGGATATTGGAATACTTGGAGGATCATAGGACATTATAAGCAAGGGAATTTTAGTTAAGTTATAATTTGGGACTTTGTAACTAGAGTTATAAGCAGGGTATTTATAGTTATAATTTCTGAAAGCTCCAATTAAGGTACTTGTAACCACTTACTACGTCCCATGATCCTCCAAATAGGGAGTTGGGTCGAGGAGGCATCGTCCTGTCTTACTCGGCAGGAGCAGGTCTTACGGCAAGTTGAGATTAAATCTGGGGTGCATTCCTAGGGTGGTGTGCTAGGATGGAGATCTGGGGGGAAGCTAGGGCAGGGTGTGGAGGGATTCAGAGTAGGTAGGACCCTAAACTCTGAAACCTAAACTTGGCCCTAAACCCTAAACTCTAAACCCTAACCCCCAAACCCTAAACTCTAAACCAAAGCCCTAAACCCTAAACTCCCTAAACCTCTGGGGAATATCCCCGGGATCTGTCTGGAGCACTCGTCTTTCTCGGCTCCTGGAGCTTTCGGGACGATGGTCTAGGCTTTAGGCCGTACTGCCGGTGATAAAAGCCCTTAGCATTTAGGGTTTAGGGTTTAGGGTTGGAATGGGGGCTCGGTGTCCTTGTATACTCTATTCATATGGCGACTACAAGGGAAGACTCTTCCTAATGATTCCAACCACTACAGGAGGTACTGTTGATGATATACCTTAAGGACCCTAAACTATAGAAATTTTGGAATATTCCTTATTATGGGGCGGGGTGTACATCATCAACCGTAGGGTTGTTGTTTGCGGTTGTATCCCTTTACTGGAAAAGCGCGGGCCCTGCTTCATCAAACCAACGTTGGGGAAGGTCCCCCACTACAATCCTAACCCTAAGGCTCTAATTTTAAGGCTTCTGGGCCCAAAGACCATACTACATAAGGCTTTTGGGCTATTTTGAGCCTTAGGGTAAGTAAGCCAGCGGGCGGCAGTCGGGGATCTACTTTGCACCTTAATAGAGCTCTTGAGTTTTAGGCGTTAGGGCTTGGGGGACGAACTCCTGCACCTTAACTAAATAAGCTAAACCCTAAACACCAAACCCTGAACCCTAAAGCCTGAACCCTGAACCCTAAACCCTGAACCCTGAACCCTAAACCCTGAACCCCTAAACCTAAACCCTGAACCCCGAACCCTGAACCATAAACCCTGAACCCTGAAGCCTGCACCCTAAACTCTAAACCCTGAACCCTGAACCCTTACCCTAACCCGTAAACCCGGCGAATCCTGGTATGTTCGACTGGCTTCTGCTCCAGCGAGTCAGAGAGCCGCCCCAAGCATCAGATTTGGGCCGGGGTTCTTACCAATCCAAACCTACTTAACTTACACCTTATCCCCAAGTGCCTAAACCCTATAAACCGTACGTAAGCCTTAAACTCTACACGCCGATTAGACTGGGGTTTGGGGGTGCTATGTTGCAGCATGACCATATATGGACGACAAAGGGTCACTATACCTAACTACTCAGATCACAGATCACTAGACACCCCTGAAAACCCTCTTCAAATTGATCTAAAAGAACCTATAAACCGTTGTATTACCTACCACTCTGTGTTGTTGTGGACAAGGGCTGTGCATAGCAGGTCAATAGGCCTAGAAATTGACACCTGATTCGGTTGCGAATTGTGCAGACCACTTACGAACAAATGACTAGCATGAGTATGACACTGTCAGTTCAGCGATACTGTCATGGCAAGTTGGTATCATTCCCTTAGAACACAGTATACTGGAATGACACCGCTACAAACTGAAGTTAACTTCCCGCAAGCTGCCACACAAACGGCTAGGAGTTTGGGTCTTTGGCCCAAAGGGTCTTTAATTTAAGTACCTACATGTCAGAAAGTAGGACTTCTACAAAAGAATTTACTCTTATGGTCTGGGTAAGTATCCCCCATATAGGCACGTAGGACCCTTTGAGCGCCATGTTCATCCAAGCCACCCAGCATAGTCCGATCTCGGGAGCAATCATCATCACGAAGACAAAGCCTAGGGCCAGGGAGTCTGCCCAGAGAACCCAACATCCTTCAATTAAGGAATATACCTTAAACCATAATATTAAGGAGGCTTAAAGCATATTTCTTCATTAAAGGGGTATTGGGCTCTCTGGGTGTGTTCTTGTTAAGGGGTTTAACTTAAGTTACCACCATGAAGAAACCATATGATTTACTGTATATCCCTATTTAGGCTCCTATACCCTGTTTCGAAGCAGCCCTGGGCCCTACAAAAAAAGTGGGTTTCGGTAGGGTAAGGTATACCTACACCGATCAAACTTGATCCCTGAAACCTGTTTACTTTCACTATGCAAGCATCAACCAAATGAAACCTGAAACACCTACAAATCGCAAGCCTGCAATCCGAAATACCTGCGAAGTCAAGGGATTTCAGTTAGAGTGTCGAGAGTTTCAAGAATTCCTAAACCCAACCCCTAAACCCTAAACCCAACCCCCTAAACCCTTTAAGCCCAAAGCTTGGCTTCGGGTTTGAGTGTGCGGTAAAGTTGATCACTTGGGTTCGGCGAATGAAGGAGGTTTGTGACGGCATTGGGATTTGGGTAGGTCCCTAGATTAGGCTCCCTTTCTAGGAACCCAAAGCAAGGCGGCCCCCTTGTAAGACAGGGCCCTGAAAGTCACTCCAGTTTAGATAACTACTACAGTTGGGTTTGAGCATGCAGCAAGGTGGTGGGATTAATGAAGGTCTTCCAGGTGGGTCGCTGCTATGCAGTCTTACAGCTCCCACAGAGAGCAGGGTTTGGGGTACGGTGTTTTTGTGCTCTACGCTTACTTCTGTTTGGGGCCAATTTGGAAGAGGGTGCTGGGGTATGCATATTGCCTGGAGGGTCGGTGGACTGAGTCAAACTAGTTGATAGAGTTGTACAAGTACTATAACCCCAACTAGGATCCCACTTAGGGCACATGTAAATTTACTTATTGCCTACTAACTGCGTCCTCCGACCCTCCAAATAGAATGCAGATACGGAATATAAGGTCTGGCCACGGAGGTGTTCGACTTCAGAGTTCCAGGTTTTGTTGCCCTAGCCCGACTGCTTAGAGCCTCAGCCTTTGGCCGTGCGTCCTGCTGGATATAGATTCTCGAAAACCGTACACGAAACGAACAGAAAGGCCGCAAAGACACAGCTAACCTGGCAAGGACTTCATCACCAAGAAGACCCACGTGTTTCTGTATACGACTGCATGCATTGACGGCTTTGGACTTTGGAGTTATGCTAAGATGCAAGTCTTCTGTAAGTACGCCATGCAGAACAATCCGGGACTGCAGTTCCCAAAAGGCCCTAAATACCTACATGTGGGATACCAACCCAAACCATAACTGTGAAATCGACTATAGAAACCCTACTTTCAACTATGTAACGGTCCTGGGCAAGCTCTAGAGTTCTTGATCCCTGGGACCTGGGACAGATCTGCAGCCTTTGATGGTTGAAAGCTAGCAACAGCTTGACCATAAAACCCTAAACCCCCTAAGACCTAACCTTCCACCCTTAAGTGCCAAGCGCTAAACCTTAAACCTTCCACCCTAAACCCAAGCGCGAGCACTTACTGTCCAGGAGGCAGCAAAGCAATCGGCAGAGGTTGCTTTCCACGCCATACTCGCCTTTTGCTTGGAGTTTCCGGCCACGGTTTAAGGATGTTCGGGCTGAGGTTTAAAGGTTTTAGGGTGTAGTGTTCTTATGGCTGGTAATTATACTGGTTTGCTACCTTGGTTTAGGTATGTGGAGCTTGAAAAGCTTTCACGAACATGAGGTTTCCTTAGTCTACAAACCGTGTCATAGGTGTTATCAGAGATTACGGATGTTTACGGTACAGTGTTTATATGTTGTAACATAAGGGGCCTTCTTAGTTGTAAAAAGGTTCTAGTATAATTGCATTCAAGAGCCCCAAGTAGCAGTATTGGCAGTGGTTCAAGCTTCTACGATTAAGCGTAAATGTCAAACGCTAAACTTCAATGATGACTCGGTGCATCCGGAGGTTCACGCAGCCGATACTCTGGGTTCTTTGTGGGCTCAAATCTTTCTGTTTTGGGTGCTTAGGGTTCCTGAGCTTCGGGCTTCGGTTTCGGGGCCCTAAACTCTAAACCCCCATACTGCCGATAACCGCACTGACCATTTGCAAGAGCGCTCGAGGCTCCGACCGACGCCCCCGGCCGAGCGTCTCGTCAGAAGCCTCCCAGTCAGACGACACAATGGAGTACCTTGTCGTGTGCGGTCTATGCCGAAAAGTTCGGGAAAACTGATTGAGAGAAAACAGCACTACGATACTTCAGTGGGGCGGGCCCGGGGCGGGTGTCAATGTGGGGGTACCTCCCTTTCTTTGTGTGTGCCTGCTCTTCACCATCCGGGATTCCAGGGTGCCCAATGCTTTTGGTGGACTGCAAGGCCTGCCCCAAACACCTCTCAGGGGTACTGGTTCCCTGGTGGGGCCATATTAAGGATGATCATTTTTAATCCTTATTTGGGGTTTACTATAACAAAAATAATGTATCCAACAAGGATCCAGGGTAGATGTTGACACTTCGAGCGATCCTCACAGGCTGCGAGGGGCGAGTTGTTTGTTGGAAACCCGTGCTTCTCGTCGAACGGCCAGCACAAGCCCCAAAGACCCACAACCCGAATCAACCTGCCACCAATCCATCTCAGCTGAGGTTTGCTGTGAAATGTGGTCGCTTCTATAGAGCTGCGAAAGGAAGCGCAGAGAAAGAAAGCCTCCCTTTGAAGGGGGTTTGGGGGGTGAGCCTTAAACCCTAATTGAGAATAGTTGGCGTGGTTGGGCGGGACTACATGCTGACGCAAGCGCGCGATGGGTGTGCCCGCATTCCTAAAGAAGCGCACCCACTTCGCGCGCATTGCATACACACCCCAAGCCCTAAACCCCCAAATTCCTAAACCCCAAACCCTATGTATGGGGTGCAGGGGTTCGCGTGTGATGTAGCAACCTGATTAAGAAACCCTGGCCCTATAACCCCACATATATTAGGCTTCGTATTAAGAAGGGTTTCTTAATCAGGTTCGTATATTATCCCTCAATTCTACACTCTAAACCCTAAAGCCCTAAAGCCCTAAAACCCTAAAACCCTAAAGCCCTAAAACCCTAAAGCCCTAAAACCCTAAAACCCTACAACCCTAAAACCCTCAAGCCCTAAGCCCTAAAGCCCTAGAACCCTAATTAGGTTCAACGCGCCTGGATCAATGAGTTTCGCTATGTCCTCGGCCTTGTCTGGCCAGAGCGCCTGATTTAGGGGCTTTAAGGGTTTTGGGGCTTTTTGGGGTTTAGGGATTTAGGTCTTAGGGTGTAGGGTTTCGGGTTTAAGGTTTTTGGGGCGTTTTGGGCTTAAGGCTTAGGGAAGTTTATGGGTTCAGGAGGGGTTTTGGGTATAGGGGTTTAGGGAAGGAAGACCATGATCGGGATTGAATACAGAAGCCTAAGCACATACATTACAGTAGTTATAGCGCCTTTGACGGGATGTTGTTACTAACCATTCAGGCCCATGTCTTCTCCGAACCTTCAACACCCAAAATCCTCGCACCCTGAAGCCCAAGTCCTTGCCCCCGGTCCCCAGATGTTTAAAAAAACCCTTGAAAGGTAGCAGAGGGTTTGGAGAGTATAGAACATAGCGGCCTCACTCGTTCGAACAGGTTGCCCATAGGCCCCTAAGTAGTTCCTTTTTGAGAGCACCTTATAGGGATTCCCAACATGAACCACAAAATTGGGACCACTTAGGGGCCTATGGGTGTAGCGTATGTTCTACAGGGACCTTCTTCTTCGGAATAGGGTTTCACTGTATTTCCTGCTGAACTCTAGGGACTCTGCCGGAAAACTATTACTACCACTGTCCTCCTATACCCCTGGAAGGCTATAGGCCGACGGTCGCGTGAAGTTAACGAAGCCCTCCGCACCTGCATGGAGTCGCGAAAGAACACGCGCGTGGCCCAGGTGTTCCAGTTGTAAATCCGTCGAGGCGTGACCGTGGTGCCTGCAGCCATTCGCGGTGGGGCTTAGGGATTGTCAGCCCGACAATGGTCCAAAACGGGTAGAGGGTACAGTCAGGCTTGTAGATCTGGGATGAAGTTGAGCTTTGGGTCCTTTGGCCCAATGCTCGGTTGGATAAAGCTCAGGGTGCATGGCTTAGCAGTTGCAGGTGTCGGACACAAATGCTGTTCCTCGCAAAGGAAAGCTGTAGGCCTTCGATCTCTAGGCAGCAGTCAGCCGCGAACACAAAAGGTCAGTGCGGCATAAACCCTAAACCCCTATACCCTATGGTGAAGGGCTCTTGTTTTCAGGGATCGGAACGTCGGAGCCCTGTGTCTTCAAACATGGCGGAAACCAAAGTGCTGTCTCGGACAAGCAAAGAGAACCCAATATCCCGAAATCCTGAATCAAAATAAGTCATAATATCAAGGCCCCTATAATTTAAGGCATATTCCTTAAGTAAGGGGTATTGGGTTCTCTGGGTTCCTGGTATGCACATGTACTACCAGATTGCGCGTTGCATATTTTCTACAGGGTATCCTTCAAACCCTAAACCGAAAACCCTAAACCCTACTGAAAGGTATTCTGGAGGATATTCTATGAGGTATTTTTGAGGTATACAAAGGGTATATTACAAAGGCGGTCTTCTGTAAGGTATTCTACTACAAGGTATTCCGGATGGTATTCTACAAGGCANNCTGGAGGATATTCTATGAGGTATATTGGGTTCAGGGCTGCAGCCACCAAGCGGCCAAACAAATCGGCCGTCACACGTTGTTATAGGACTGCGGACTTTGCGTTAGGGCTTGCCAAGCTCTCGACCCATGAATTCCTAAACTCCTCAACCCTAGACTCAAAACTCCCAAGAAAACTTAGATTTATGAAGGCCTTAAATGCAGGGGCCTTGACAAATCGAATCCAGCTTTGCGATTTTCTTATAGCAAAGATTATAGTACAGAACCCTGCAAAAAAATAGTGGTATTTAAATTTTAGGCCGCTATGTTAGATTGCAGAACCCGGTATAGATCGCTTAGAGAACCCCAGAGCTCGTTTCAAAACCCTAAACCCCTAAACC
>CAJNJA010044574.1:14648-26927 GCA_905231915.1 Symbiodinium necroappetens | reverse complement strand
CCCCCCCCCCCCCCCCAAACCCCTAACCCCCCTACAAACCCCTAATCCCGAGCCCCCAGGTTTTCGGATTTAGGAATGCAGGACCTACCTGCACCCCAAAGAACCAAGCTCCCTATAGTGATTTCCTCATGTAAGTCTGTAAACAGGGTGGTTGAAGGGTTATAGGGTCCAGGGTTTGGGGTTTAGGTTTCCGGGGTTTACGGGCTTTTGCATCCTTGCACATCACCCTCCTGAATAGTACTACGTACCGAGCACAGTATAGAAACCTACATTTACACTTTTTTGGGTAAGCCACTGAAGCTCGAAAACCCCTAAACCCCACTTTAAGGACGAAACGAACCCTAAAAGGGCGGGGCTTGAGGTTCACAAACCAAAAAAGAGATTCATAGTATATAAGGGTATAGAGCCCTTACTTTTAAGGGTCCTTTGGTTCTAAACTCCGAGACCCGGGCCAACAGCGCAAACCAGGCCGCCGACATCGGGAAGTGGGTGGCCGGACCCTGAGCACGATTTTTAGTTCAGGCTAGAGGTTCTACGGTTTAAGGTTTAGGGTTTAGGGTTTAGGTTTTAGGTTTACAGGGCTGAAATAATTTACCTAGGCTAAAAATTTATCTGGTTTAGGGCTGAAATAGTTTACCTAGGCTAAAAATTTATCTGGTTTAGGGCTGAAATAGATGAGGCTAGAAGTTATAGGGACTCGGGCTGAAATAGCTGAGCCATAGGGCTGTAGGGCTGAAATAGCGTAGGCTGGACTTTATGGGGTTTGGGCTTGAAGGTTAAAAAACTGCAGGGTAGGGCCTTCTGCTACAATTACGTGGGTTCCTGAGAGGGTTTAGGGTTTAGGGTTTGGGGCTAAACCTGAAAAAGCGAAAGCCTACCAGGACCCTCCAAGTACCCTCAAACAGGGGTTTATGGTCCCAGATTAAGGGTTATTTAGGGCGTTTAGAGGGTAGATGGAGGGTCTAGGAACATGCTACACCCTGAATCCTTGGATGTGTGAGAGATTGATGGTAAGTTGAGGTGCGGCAGAGATCTGTGCTGCTGGAGTGAGAGCTGGCCAGGCCGCCCACAGTCTTACTGTTGATTCTGTTGATGGTAATAACTCCTTAGCATTACTAGTGCACTATAGTGGTTACGATGAGGAACACTGGGGAATAGAGTACTACTACTGTTGATGATATAAATCATGCATTACCTTAAGGACCCTAAACTATGGAAATTCTGGTATATTCCTTGTTATGGGTAATGCCGGATTTATATCATCAACCGTATCAGCCCCACCCCCGGCCCTGGTGTAGCGGTTGGGTTTCAAGGCTCTGGTTCAAGGTGTTGGATGTAGGGTTTCATAAGCCTTCTTGAGATGGATAAGCCCCACCAAAATCCATATCCAGCATGCAGTCTAAGCTGCGTCCTGCCGTAGGCCTTACGAAAATCCTTGCAAAAAACGGACAAAGCCCCTTTGGCACTTTTGATTGTTGGGTTTTCTTATCTGCAAATCCACCCAAACCCTAAACCCTCAAAAAAAACTAAACCCTAAACCCTGAACCCTAAAGCCCTGAACTCTAAAACCCTAAACCCGAAACCCTAAAACCCTAAACTCTCTTTAACCCTGAACGCCATCAACGCCCCAAGCCTCCGAACCTTCCCCGGAATCCCCACCGTCCCAAACGGTTACAGCAAAGGATTTTGGGTTGAGGGTTTCTATTATAGCGTTTAGGGATTATAGCAGGGCTTAGGTTTCTAATAGGGTTTAGGGATTATGACAGGGCTTAATAACAGGGTTGAGGATTAAGAATAGAGTTATAATAGGATGGAAGCCTTAAAAACTTCAAGAGTTTGTTGTTGGAGCCACCCTCGCAGACCTTGGCCCAAAGCTCGGAAATCCTCAACCCCAACTCCCTCATAGAACCCTTATAGGGGTTCCTTCATGAGGGGTTCCTTGAGGGATTCCTCTATATAGTAGCTGAAGTACTACACTTTAAGCGCTTTGGGATAATACGATCCACTTTTTTGTACTTATGATCGGCAACTATAGTTTAGGAACTTCTGGTGTTCTTCAACAGCTTCCTGGTAGAACCCATACAGTCGGGAGACTCGGAGGAGCCCTTCAAGGAAAGACTCTCCCCCCTAAACCCTAAACCTCCCAAAAAAGCCTCAGTTTTGCAACTTTTCTTGTAGAGCCCCTCAGAGGAGGCTTTTCGAGTTATCAACGGTCCTACAGCACTCTAGAACCTTAAGTTTAAGCATGGAGTCCTCTCGTCAACCCTAAACCCTAAACCCTAAACCCTAAACCTTAAACCTTAAGCCCTAAACCCTAAACCCTAAACCCTAAACCGTGTCTGTAGCACAAGCCGGCTCCGTGTCATGTAGCATTTGGGCAACTAGGGTTTAGGATTTAGGGTTTAGGGTTTAGCGCTTTCTGGCGCAGCTCATGATCAGAAGAGTGCTTGTGAGCGTAAAATGCCCTAAAAAATTTTCCGAGGCCCCTGAAAAAAACACCTTATACCCCAAAAACCCTATTCTGAATATTAAGGCCCCTTAAAACAGACTCCGAGCCAGGCAGCCCGGTGTGGGATGGCTGAGACGGAGATCGCCGGCCGCGTCTACGCGGCCATGGCTCAGGAGGGAGGAGAGCAGCTCTGCTTAAGGAGCTCCGTACACTAGGAGCTTTTCTTTGATGTTATTCTAAGCCCTAAACCCTAGGTCCTAAACCCTAAACTTCCCCTAAACCAAAAACCCTAAGCCCCCCCCCCCCCCATAAGAAAAAAAACACAAACCTGAAGTTATTGAGGCCCCTGAATTAGATTTATAGGGCTTCAGGGGTTTGGGGAATCGGGTTGAGAGATCTCTCCTTTCAGGGCTCCCAAGGTTCACTTTGAGCCCAGGAAACCTGCCTTGTTTTAAGGGTTTTCTTTTTTGGTTTTGGGGTGTACATAGGGTTTTAGGATTTTAGGCTTTAGGGCTTTAGGCTTTAGGGTTTTGGGGTTTAGGGTTTAGGGTTGAGGGCTTCCTAGTCAGGAACCCAAAAAGGTTTGGGTTTGCTGGGGTCCAAGTATGGTACTAGTGGTACTACTACTACTCCTCCTGCTCCTCTTCCTGCTGCTGCTGCTGCTACCTACAAGTATAGCCGCAATATATACATATATATGATTTCATGTTTTATTTATTTACTTATTTACTTATGTATTTATTTATTTATTTAAATTGTTTTTTATCTAGAGGGCCTTCCGGAGGGTTTGACCCCTTTGCGGCTTAAAACGCTCCAACAAGCCTGCTATTGCATGACATCAAACACGTCTCAGAGCGCTTACGGATTCCTTGAATTCGATTCCTTGGGAAAGGACTTCCTTTAAGGCCTTCTTTAAAGGTTTCATTCAAGGGCTTCCTGTCGGGGTTCCCTCGAAAGCTCCGTGTCGGTGTCCTTCTGTGGTTTCGGGTCTAAACCCTAAACCCTCTAAACCCCAACCGAGCAATACGGTTCGGGTCTTTGGGACTCGATTGAAACGTCTTTGAGGAGTCTTGAGATTCCTGGTCTCGGGTGCTTGAAGAACCCGGCATTTAGGGCCAGTTGGATATAGTGTTTATGGGTTTAGCGTGGCAACCCTAAACCCTAAACCCTAAACCCGCTAGACTATGGGATTTATGATTTGGGCCCAGAGTATCTGAGTTGACTGTGTAGACCTTCCTGCTTTTTCGGTGGGTCTGATATAGGGTATACCTGTAACCGAAAAGACCTACCTTTTTAAGGACCTATATATAGAAACCATAATAAGGAACCCTAAAAAGGTAGGTCTTTTCGGTTACTGGCGATTAGGGCTTGGCACTCTCAGGGTTTAGGGCTTACTCTGAGTAGTTGGCTTCAACGGAGCCCAAAAGCTTCTGTTTCGAAGGCGATGTAGCGTTTCTGTGGGTCTATACAGACATATGTATAAACAAATATGTATATATATATATACACATCATATATATATATATAGATAGATAGATGTGCTCACCCCCCCTGCGGCATATATATATATATACACATATGTATAGTATATATATATATACACACACATATTCAAGACGTGCATTCCAAAGTCTTTGCATCGGAGCTTCAGAGTTTAGTTATGAGTCTTCTGGTATCGGCCTTTTGTCCTTTTAGGGTCCAGGCCCCCGGTTTTCGATTTTCTTCGGCAAACTCAAGAAGACCATGAATGAAATAGGGTTCAGGGTTTTAGGGTTTAGGGTTTCTGAAAACTGATCATCTAGACTTGTGCGTTGTTATCCCGCAGGGTCCAAGTACGCAGTCATCATATATTAATCTTCCAGAGACGGACCTACAAAGCTATTATCTTAAGCCCGAGTAGCTGTTGGGTCCTTTGGACCCTCACCGTATCCTGGACAGCCAAGGTATCCTGCATATCCGCCCTTTGTCTGTGCCGGGCAGAATGGGTGTTTGGGCCACTACACTGGCTCGGGCGGCAGCTTGCTAAGGGAAGGTGAGCTCTTGTTGCTGGGCTTTTGTTCTAAGGATTGAAGCTTCATCCCAGAAGCCTTGCATAATGTCTTTTCGCACTTTAAACTTCGAAACCTTCAAACTTTTTGAGGGACGAAATTACCCTGAAAAGTAGGGGCCCTGTACCATACTATGAATTCCTATATGGTATATGAACCTTAAACCCTTTTAGGGTTCAGTTCGTCCTCAAGGTCGTCTCAGCTTCCTAAACGTGCGCAGGTTCTTGGAGATTGGCGGTTGCTACGAACGCTACCATGCAGCGATGATGCGAAGCTGCTATTCGCCTCTTCTTGATACATGTGTTTGGCGGGTTTAGGGTTTATAGGGCCTACCACGTTTTAGGCTTCTTGAAAATACTCGAGTTTTAGGGTGTGGAGTTTTGGGGTAGATGGCTGTCACCTAGGGCTTTACAGAAATCCCCCATGAAGAAGGACAGGTTACTGTTCTGCTGGCCTATGAACTGCACAGCTAGGGATTGAACCTTAAGCCCTACAGCATAAACCTTAAAACCTACCCATAGGCTCCTCAGTAGTTCCTTTGTAGGGTTCACATTTAGAATCCTAAAAGGTAGTCCCAAAAAGGAACTACTAAGGAGCCTATGGGCAAACCCTAAATCCGAAGGCTATGTGGGCACGAAGCTTCCGGCCGTCTTAGCCTCAGCCGAAGAGGCCGTTGCCAAGGCCATGGAAATCGCAATGGCTGCAATGAAGCCTGGAGTTTTGGCCAAGGAGGTGGGGCGCCTGCCAAAACCCTAAACCCTAAACCGATTGGGTTTAGGCTTTAGTTTTTGGCATCCTTGCCTTGCATCAAAGGCTATGTGCATACGTGTTTTAAAGGTCGGGCTCATTCCATTCGCGCGTTCGATGAGAGTTCTGGTATGCCCTTGCCTGAAATACCTAGGTGCTTTAAGCAACCTCCACCCACCAGCTGTCCCCCTGGATCCTTCAACGGCTCTAAACCCTTAACCCTCTAAGCCCTAAAACCCTTAGCCTAAAGCCCCAAACCCTAAACCCCAAACTCTAGATCCAAACTACAAAAGCTCAAAGCCCTCAACCTTAAACCCTAAGCCCCAAACCTTCAACAATGAACCCTGAACCTTAAACCCTAAACCCTACGCGTTACGCCCAAAACCCTAAGACCTTACACCCTAAACCCTATAAACCTTGAGCCCTAAACCCTAAACCTTACACCCTAAACCCGATAAAACTTGAACCCTAAACCCTAAACCTTGCACCCTAAACCCTAAACCTTGCACCCTAAACCCTGTGAGCCTTACCCCCTAAACCCTATAAACCTTAAACCCTCAACCCAATAAACCTTAAACCCTATAAACCTTGAGCCCAACAAACCTTAAACCCGTAATCCTAAATCCTTAAACCCAAAAAATATGCATGTAGGATTTAGGACAAACTAAAACCCTAAACCCTAAACCTTGAACCCTAAGCCTTAAACCCTAACCCTAAACTTGAAAACACAAACTAAACCCTAAACCTGAAAACCTTGAACCCTAAAAAAGAAAAGCTAAAACCCTAAACCCAATTCTGCGCCGAGCTGTAGGTGGATGCGAAGGCGCGGGAAGTTCCTAGGTCCCTGAGTGGTACCTTTTGCCCTTTTTATTTTCGGGCCCCCTTACGAAAACCGAATAGAAGGAAAAAAGGGCACCCTAAACCCAAAGCCTTAAACAACAAACGAACCCCTAAACCCTATAAGCCCTAAAACTTGAACCCTGACCCCTAAACCCCTAAACCCCTAAACCCCTAAGCCCCTAAACCCCTAAACCCCCTTATTTCTAAGGGCCCTACTCGGAAACCAAGGTTCTGGGGAGCCTGGGAGCAGATTTCACCATGTCCCTTCGCTCCCTGGGGAGATGTCTCTAGTAGCGCTCTCTTCGGGCTCTTGGGGGTTTTTGGTGAATTTTGGGGTTTTTTGGTGTTTTGGGGTTTTGGGGATTTTTGGTGTTTTGGAGTTTAGGGTTTAGGGGTTTGGGGGTTTAGGGGTTTAGGGTTCAAGGTTTTTTTGGGGTTTAGGGTTGAGGGTGCGCTGCAATGGTTTAAGGGTTTAGGGTATAAGGGTTTAAGGGTCCCTTTATGGTGGATCCTGAGTACCTATACAGGGGAGCCTTTTAAAGCCTTCGTTAAGGATGTAGGGGTTTAGGGTTCCTTTAAGTAGCCATATTGTAGGAAATTTGGGGTTCTTCTTTTTAGTCGCAAGTACTATTGTTGATCATATAAACCCTGCATCACCTTAAGGACCCTAAACTATGGGAATGTGGTATGTTCCTGATTATGGGTAAAGCAGGATTTATATCATCAACCGTATTATGGTTTGGGCAAGTATCACCCATGAACTTTGAAAGCCCTAAAAACTCTAAACCCTAAAACCCTAAAATCCTAAAATTCCAAAACCCTAAAACCCCCAAACCCGAAATGTTTGGCCCGGAATCTGCTGGGGGAAACCAAGGCTCGGGCTATTCCATCGGCCTCGGCTTCTACACCGACTCCTGGAAACCCTAGCGACTCCTAGGGTTTAGGGGTTTAGGGTTTAGGATTTTGGAGGGTTTCGGGTTTAGGGGTTTAGGGCTTTGAGGGTTTAGGGTTTTGGGGTTTAGGGGTTTAGAGGGTTTAGGGTTTAGGGGTTTAGGGTTTTAGGGTATAGGGGTTTAGGGTTTGAGGGTTTTGAGGGGTGTAGAGGGTTTAGGGTGTAGGGGTTTAGGGTTTAGGGATTAAGGTTTAGGATTTTGAGGGTTTTCCGGGTATAGGGGTTTGAGGGTTTTGAGGGATTAGGGTTTTGAGGGTTTAGGGGTTTGAGGGTTTAGGGTTTCGAGGGTTTAGGGTTTAGGGTTTTGAGGGTTTAGGGTTTCGAGGGTTTAGGGGTTTAGGGTTTAGGGGTTAAGGGTTTAGGGGTTAAGGGTTTAGGGTTTTGAGGGTTTAGGGGTTTAGGGGTTTGAGGGTGTAGAGTTTTGAGGGTTTAGGGTTGCTTCTGGGTTTAGGGTTAAGGGTTAGGAGCTTTGGGTTTAGGCGTTCCCAGAAACCCCAATATCCCTTAATTAAGGAATATACTTTAAATCTTTTTAGGGTTCCTATTATAAGTTAAGGTATATTCCTTAATTAAGGGATATTGGAGTCTCTGGGAACCGAAGCACAAAGAAGCGGTAGCAAATAGGGTTCCTTCAACATTCGTAGGGCTTAGGGTTTAGCTTTGGGCTTAGGGTTTAGGGTTATTTAAGGTTCCTTCAAAAGCAGTACTATGCTGTACTGTAAGGCGTGCTATAAGTTTGCAGTGTAGCACAATTTGTCAAGATGATTTCGAAGGTTTCCTGACATACAGTAGCTATACGATAATGCACCTCAAAACCCTTCCTAGCTACTAGCTACTAGAACCCGGTATAACTACAATGCAATATAGGTGTAATGTAAGCTAATGTACTGCAGCATACCGCAATGGAATGATTGCAATGTATGGTGCAATGCTGTACCGCACTGTACTGTACTGTATGTATCAGGTCATCGTCTTTGGTCCTTATATAAACGGCTGCAGAATTTTATTATGGCCGGAATGAGGTTGGTAGTGTCCCCTTATTAGCTCGATGTGCGCAGAATGTAAACCCTATTCTAATTTTGAAGGCCCTTATCTTTGCCCCTAAACCCTAAAGCCTAAACCCTAAACTCTAAACGACTTTAATCGACAAGGACTGGGGCGAGGCTCAATTCTTCAAGATGGACCCCGGTTCGGACCAGGTTTTTCAGGAGGGCATGGTGATCCATTTGATCCCGTTTCTCGGATGATTGGATCTTTGGGGTTAGTTGCCCTAAGGGTCCATGTAGCCAAATAGATATACATAGGCCCCAAAGTACCCAAATAGGGACTACATTAAGGCCAAAGTATATCTATTTGGATACATGGACCCTTAGGGTTGGTTTTAGTCACATCTAGAGGTGGTGGTGGTGAGATTGAGTAGTTCATCGAGGGTTTCTGGCTGGTGGGGGTTTTAGTTGCTCTCCGAGCTAAACCCATACTTGACTCCAAAAGCCCTGAAGCAGTCAAACCCGTTCTCAGGGACCTTCATCAATCGCTTCGTGAGGGTCTAGGGATTATAGGGTTTAGGGTTTAGGGATTATTGGGTTTAGGGTTCAGGGATTAGAAGGTTTAGGGTTTAGGATAGCAGGTTATACACACGACATAGAGAAGTCAATGCTTTAGGCTTTTTGGGGCTTGCGGCTGAGGCTTACCAGGTGCAGGCTCTGAGTTTCCGTGTGATTTGCTGGCATCTTCCTAGCCCCCCCACAACCCAGAGAGCCCAAGACCCCTTAATTAAGGCATATACGTTAAATTATGGGGGCTTTAATATTATGATTTAAGGTATATTCCTTAATTAAGGGGTATTGGGATCACTGGGAACGGCGTTTTTTTTGTCAGAGTCGCCAGACGCACCTTTACGAGGAATACAAAGACTGCGGCGTTTGACTGGGGTGTGAGGGGGGGGATGTGTTCGGTATAGTGGTCAACACCGGGGATGATAGCAGCTCGAACTACTCACAGGATCTTTGGTTTTAATCATCCTCGGGCTATTTGCCTTGACAAAAATAAGGTGGGTGCAAGTGCAGGGGCACGGCGGCGTTGGGCTCAGCGACTTGGATAGCCAATAGCAGAACTTTAAAAATTTTTGCTTTATCTATTAGGTCTATCCTACAAAGATTGAACTTTTTTTGTGCCCTAAACCCTAAACCCTGAACCCTAAAACCCTAAAACCCTAAAGTTTGAACTTCTTTGGGCATGGTTGTTGAAGAAGAGAGGCGACACTGTGCTGGTAACCCAGAGTGGTGCGAAGTCGCTCTTCGACTGCCGCGATTTGCCTCGGAGGATCCACGGATGGTCATCATACTGGGCTCTTGTTAAGGGAGTTTAGTTTAAGTTACCATAATAAATTTAAGAAAGCATACTATATACTATAGATCCCCATTATGGTGCTTCATTCAGGCCCTAGATGGTAGGGACGCTTGATGATATAAATCCTGCATTACCCATAATAAGGAATATACCATAAATTCCAATAGTTTAGGGTCCTGAAGGTGATGCAGGATTTTTACCATCAACAGTATGGGTAGTTCTCTATATTAGGGTGCGGTAGTTCTCTATATTAGGGTCCGGTTTAAGGTCCTGTTTATAAGGGTGCCGTACTATATTGGGGACCTGCACGGACCCTAATTTAGAGAACTACCCAAAGGGTCCTTGCGAGCTCCACCTGTAGTTCCAAACCGCAACCTACGGCCCTTTAACTTGTACCGTCATCGAAGTAGGTAGTTGCAGCCACAGCTACATCATACTCTATGCCTACTACTTGTTTAAATGTCCAGATCCAGATTTGGGCCTCTACCCAAAGACTTGCAGCCCGAAGCGCGACACACTGAACGGAAAAAGCTGCTCTATGATCAAACAGAGGTTCCATCTACTACCGAATAGTGTTGAAGTATTACTGAACCCGTCTCTTCGTGCGACAAAAAGATCGCCCAACTGCCCAGTTAAACCTGAATCCTTAACCTTTCTTATTGGCTGAAATACTACACTTTTAAACTTTTTGGGATGATACGATCCCTCATAGAACTGAAAGTGTACTCTTTTTTTGTGCTTATGAAGCTTTAACAAGCATTGCAAAAGAAGCATAACGATGTTCCTGTAAACCCGAAGCCCTAACCCAAAAACCCTAAAACCTAAACCCTATCCTGCAAGGATCCATCTCATCCCGCCTCCTGCACACCGTCCCTTTGGCCCAGAAGAAGCCAGAACCGCGGCAGATCTTGAACGAACGTTTAATTTGGGTTTAGGGTTTAGGGTTTAGGGGCCTATAAGACTTGTCCTGAGAACCAGTAATATACATAGTTTTCGTGGAGTATATTCCCAAAGAAGGGCGAACATCATATTTCTCTTGCATATTCTACTGCTCAGTGGGGAGTAGACAACCATCCCTTTTCTTGCAGGGTATAGTCTTCAAACCACAGGACAAGTATGGTTGTCACATAGTTTCCCTTTTTGGCAAAGCACGCACATGCATTGCAGGCACCTGCTCAAGTGGGAAGACTGAAGGAAGTAATGTAGACGACCCCTGAGTACTACACCCCTCCTTTAATACAACCACCCGGAAAGTAGGTTTTGGGTTTAGGGTTTAGGATTTAGGGTTTAAACCCTAAACCCTAAGCCCTGAACCCTAATGCAATCCTTATAAAGTTCGAGGATTTCATCAATCAGGAGTCGACACCAGAAGACCTTAGACCCAGAACCCTGAACACTAAATAGCCCCTACAGCTCAGAAGCCCTAAAACCCGGAAAGCCCCAAAAGCATAAGCCCTATACCCAACACCTTATAAGCCCTAAGCCCGAAACCCTTCCTAAACCCTAAACCGTCCTAAACTCAACACCCTAAGACCCCAAAGCGCGCAACCCTAAACCGAAATCCCATCTCTTTACCCATAGGCTCCTGAGTAGTTCCTTTTTGGGATTACCTTATAGGATTCTAAATATAAACCTTAAAAAGGAACTACTTAGGGGCCTATGGGTAAACCCTAAACCCTAAACCATATAAACCTTATAAGCCCTAAACCCTGAACTCAACACCCTAAAGCCCACAACCCCAAAACCGAAACCCCATCTCTTTAGACTTCCCCGACCAGCCCAGGAAAGGTTCGATCCGTTCTTGGCTTGGAACCTACGCCTTTGGCACCTGGGTAGTTCAAAAAAAGGGTCCCTTTTAGGGTCCTTTTTAAAAGCTAATTTAGAGAACTACCCACCTGGATCAGAATCTGTGATTTCTTCATGCTTCATAGGGCTCGATAAGGCATTTTAAAGCCGTGTCTCTAGAGGGTTCTACTCGGATTTATGGTGGGGTGGCCTAAGGAAAGTTTCAGAATGGTTTGGGTTTTTGAGACTGTGACAGGGGTTTCAGACTCTACGTATGGCTCTCTGTCGGTTTAAGGGCTTAGGATCTACAGATTAAAGTTTATGGGATTCGTGAATTCAGCCATAAACTGTTTCTGTCGCGTGCGCGGTGCCAAAGGTAAAGATCTCTGATGGCTTCCCTGGCGTAGCAGCTGTCTACGTGAAAGACGAGTCCAAGCGCATGGGCTTGCAGGCTTTCAAGGTGGTTGGCGGTGCTTATGCCATGCTCAGGTTCATGTGCAAAAGACTGGCGCAGCCCGTGCCGGAGACCAGCGATCAGGTGAAACTGGTTCTTGAACAGGAACTTCCTTGAAGCCGTTATGGGTAAGGATAGAGCATGTGTATGCAAAAACTAAGCATTCCGGCTGGTATCTCAAGCTTGGCTCCTTAACAAGAACCCAGGAAAGCTGTTCAAGAGCTGTATCAAAGCCCTAAACCCTAAACCCTAAACCCTAAGCCCTAAATCCCTAAACCCCTAAACCCTAAAGAACCCAGGAAGGCTGTTCAAGAGCTGTATCGAGAGCGCTTTGGGGCGACCACCTTCGTCACGTGCACGGACGGGAACCACGGTCGAGGTGTTGCTTGGGCAGCGAAGAACTTCGGCCAGCGGGCGGTAGCTGGGGCTCCAAAATCCCTTACCCTGTTTAAGTGTTATTCATCCAGGTTTTGAGAGGATTGTAGGTTAGGGGTTGAAATGAGGTTCTAAGAGGTCATAGCCGAACTTCTTGGAATGTTTAAGGAGTATAAGCAGCCATCTTCCAGCAGCAAAAAGCCATAACGCCTTTAGGAGGTCATAACGCCAAACCTCAAGCCTATACTGCTTTGGTACCGTGTGGGGGGGGGGGGGGGGG
>CAJNJA010044574.1:0-11841 GCA_905231915.1 Symbiodinium necroappetens | reverse complement strand
TTTAGGGTTTAGGGTTAAGAGTGTATGAGTTCCATAAGTATGCTATATTCTCACATCTGGGTGTAGGGTTTGGGTTTAGGCTAGTGTCAAAACCTCTTTGATTATGGGTCTTGATGTCGCTTTTGGATTTAGCAGGATATAGCGAAAGCCTCACATCGGCACCGCCGTGGTTGTAAACTTGGCACCTTTTTGCTTCGTCCTTGGCATCGCGCGACCTCCATCATGGTGGGACCCTAGCTAGTTGGAGCCACCGGTAGGCACTTGTCATTAGCACAACACCCTAAAATCTTTAGAATTCCGATAACATCGTACAGCATCCTATAAAGGGCTGAAGAGTGCATCAAGCTGAACACAACCTTTATACGCCCCTACGGAGCCCCTTGTAAGGAGAGCCCTTTCAAGTTAAAATCGTTATAGTCCTTATGTACCCCCCCCCCCCAAAAAAAAANNAACTCGCTTTACCTACAGTTTAGCAGCCATTACCCCTTACTTAGTAGGTAGAACCCATAAAACTGTAGGTGATCCCCAGCAAAGCCTTACAACCCCAGGTAGGTGGTGACTTGGAGACGATGGTGGCAGGTTTGGCCTGTGGCTTGGCTGCCCAGTAGTATCCCTGAAGCCTTTTTTTTGATAAGCAGATTTGGAGTTGAAGGGCTTAAAGGTTTTGGGTTTAAGGGTTTAGGGCTTCAAGGTTTTAGGGTTTAAGGGTTTAAGGGTTTTGGGTTTAAGGGTTTTAGGGTTTAGGGTTTAGGGTAAGCTTCAACGGTTTAGGGCTTTAAGGTTTAGGGTTATGAAGTAAGGCTTGTGATGGGGGCTCGGGGTTGATACAGGGTTTAGGGGATGTAGGCCCGTACACAAGCCTCTTATAGGTAAGACCCTTTACAAAGCCCTCAGTAGGCTCTTGTGTTGCAAACTCTTACCCCCTTTACATTGCAAAGCCCTTACATACTCGTCATACATTTTGATGAAAGCATCTCTCCCCATAAACAACCCGAAGCACCCGCACAGAACCCGTATCAAAGCTTGATCGACCCGTTGACAAAAGCCTAGAAGATTTGTGCAGAATCCCTACAGAAGCCCTTCCAGAACCCTTGATTTAGAAGACGCCCGGTCCCATACATCCTAAACCGCTACACACCCTACACCCTGAACCCTAAACCCTAAATCCTTAACTCCCTAAAACCCTAAAGCCCCAAACCCAAAGCCCTAAAACCCTAAATCCCTAAACCCTAGGCCCAAAGCCTTCAAACCCACCCCTAAAACCCTAAACCCCTAAAGCCCTAAACCCCTAAACCAAAGCCCTACAGCCCTAAACCCTAAATCCCTAAAGCCCTAAAGCCCTAAACCCCTAAACCCCTAAACGCCTAAACCCAAAGGTGGCGTCCCAAGTTCCCTGGCCTGGCCCATCTTGTGGGAGCACTGCTCTGCTTTCTTGCGCTTTCGGGATGACCTGGCAGCTTGCCCCCAAGAGGGCCTCTTTAGGGTTTAGGGTTGAGGGTTTAGGGTTTATCAGGTTTGGGGTTCAGGGTTTTAGGGTTTTAGGGTTTAGGGTTTTACTGTTTAGGGTTTAGGGTTTTGATGATACAAATCCTGCGTTGCCCCATAATAAGGAATATACTATAGTTCACATAGTTTAGGGTCCTTAAGGGTGCTAAACCCAGTGACTCCAGTAAGGCTTTAGGCTTTAGGGTTTTAGGGTTTTAGGGTTTTAGGGTTTAGGGTTTAGGGTTTTAGGGTTTTAGGGTTTAGGGCTGTAGGGCTTTAGGGGTTTAGGGGCTTAGGGCTAAGTTTAGGGGTTCCCAGAGACTCCAATATCCCTTAACTAAGGAAAAAACCTTAAATTCTATTAGGGTTACCACTATAATTTGAAATATATTCTTTATTTAAGGGGTATTGGAGTCTCTAGGGAGAGGGTCTACGGTTGATGATACAAATCCTGCATTACCCATAATAAGGAATATGCCAGAATTCCCATAGTTTAGGGTCTTTAAAGCATTACCCTTTATAAGGAATATACCATAATTCCCATAGTTTGGGGCCCTGAAGGTAATGCTAAGGCTTTATATCCTAAGCCCTAAACCCTGAACGCCTAAAACCCTAAACCCCTAAACCCTTAAACCCGAAAAGAGGGCCTAGTTCGGAGCCGGAAGGCTGCTAGGGCTTACCTGGACCTCAAAGAACCCACCTTTTTCGGGCTCCTTAGTGTGGTTTCCTTACATAAGTCCTTAAAAGGGTAGGTTCTTTGGGGTCTAGGTAGGGTTTTAGCGTTCAGGGTTTAGGGTTTAGGGTTCAGGGTTTGGGGCTGACTGTTTAAAGTTCAAAAGGGCCTAGCTGCCTAGTTCGGAGCTTGAAGGGTTTAGGGTTTCATTCAGGGTTCTGGAGTTCCTAGATACTAGTTAGGAGCTCAAAGGGCTCCTATTTTTGTTTGGCCCCCTCCATGTTTTTTTAGGGTTTAGGGTTTAACCCCCATTTTCACCGATGCTAGGATACAGTGTGACGGGTACCGTTTGGGCTTCGGATTCTGCCTTTACTGCCAGTGACAGCGGGCCAAAAACCGTACTCAACATCAGGTTTCGCAGGTTCCATAGGGTTTTCGCATTTTTGAAAACAATTTCGTTTTTGAGGCGTGCATGCATCTTTAATTTAATGATTTTCTGGATTATGGTTTTTGGGCCAAAACCTAGGTTGTCAGAGCCATCGCGAGAAAATAACAAGTTTGAAAGTAGGTTTAGGGTGAGTTTTTGCTTCTAAGTTCACAGAAAATGCATTACGAAAAAATACCTTGGCCGGCAGTAATTAGTGAAAAACAAACACACACACACACACACACACACGCAGACCATGCTTCGGGGACCAGTGCATGCACGGCGTCCCATGGGGTTGGCAGGTTCTGGTCTTGAAATCCTACTTGAGAATTCTACATGTTCTGACCTTTGCGTCCGCAATGAGGCCTAGGGTTTACACTGTCTTGCACTGCCTTCAGCAATGTGCAGCGTCCACAGGTGCAATCAGTGGAAGCGGCTCCAAGGTATACCATCGCTTAGTGCAGCATCGAGTCTCATCAGATATGGGATCAACCGCCGTCGCCCAATGCGGGGTCGTGTCTGAGATATGGGAGCAACTGCGATCGCCTGATCAGCGAGACAGCTTAAGATATGAGATCATGAGCTTATACGAACCACTTGCCAGTCCCTCCACGATAGCTTCTTTTCCCTGCCAAATTTCCAGTGCTCCCGCTAGTCTGCAGCAGGGCCGCCGCGAAACCACATAAACAAGCTATGCACAACCTCCCTGGCCTTGAACTCACCGACATGGAGCTTGCATCGCTTGCCTGTCCGCATATGCATGTGTCCTTGCTCTTCGACGAGGCTTTGCTAATTCCCCTGCAATCCTTCATGTCGCTGGCTTGGAACTCAGTGATATGGGACTTGCGTTACTTGGCTCTCCGCTCTTCTGCCTCGCTGTGCACGTGTCCTGGATATGCGATATGCAATGTTGTTTTGTCATGTCTTGCATGCCGCCTGGATTCACACCTGGCCTTCTTGTCAATGCAGCCGGCCCCGAGCTGAAGTTAGCTTGCCAGCCAACCACTTCGCATGGAGGACATTCAGGCAGCGGCAGAGGCGCAAGTGATTTCAGGAGAGGTGGTTGCTATACGCTGCGAGCTGCACCAGGCCCAACAATTGCTGACTGGCTGTTGTGGAGCTGCGAACAGGGCTACACAGCTGAGAGAGCCGTGGGATCCGTGGCCGCTCCGTTGCCCCACGTTGCCAAAGGAAACGATTCCTTGCACAGCTCCTCCTTGACGGACACCTTCAACTCGGGAACAGCTTGCGTGGGCGATGACTTGCCCCAGTGCGACTCGTTTTTCTGCAGCGGACCATGATGCAGAAAACATGGAGTGTGAGCCTGGCCTAGCTGGCTCCGGTCACCGCCACCGTCGCCAATTGAGCCTGATGAGTGCGGACCCACCCAACTAGACGATTTTGATTTTCCTGCTTGGTGGGAGGTTTCGACTGGAAACGTATGAACCTCGGACCTCCAACTTTGTTGTGCGGGTCAAAACAGGTCGAAATGTGCTTGCCTTGTTGAGTGTGCATGTCTTGGTGACAGTGATGTATCATCAGCGATCTGATTCCAGCTGTCGGCACAGATTCCAGTGTCGTCTGCGTAGCTTGCTGCGATGGTCGCGATGGGCCACGTCATACAGAGGCCGTGGATAGACGAAATCCTCGAGGGCGCGAAAACCTGGGAGCTTCGCAAGGACGCGTGCCACATCCGTGGTCCTATCCTGCTGGGTGACGGATCACATATCCATGGGCATGTCAACCTGGTGGATTGTGTGTTAATTACTTGAGCAGGACATGCTCCACAAGAATGGCGACAAGCACTGCATCGACGCAGATATTCTTGCCAATGCGAAGTTCAAGCAGGCCTGGATACTGACCGACCCTGGGCGCTTTGACGTCCCTGTCAAATACAAGCACCCTCGAGAGCTCAGAAAGTCTTCAATGTCCAAAGGTTGGCAACGGACGTGCTGCAGGCAGTTGCGCTGCGACTTCCTCACCTCCGATTGGAGCATGCTGCCCCGTCTGCAGCTCCCCGCCCTTCCCCCTCAAGCCATGGCCGCAGCATCGTCGCAAGCAGTGCTGCCCTCGACCAGTGCGATTTGCCCTCCGCCCAGACCCCTTCCTACACCGCACCGTCTTGCAAGCAGGATCACGTTTCTGGCTGGCAGTAATTCATCGCCCTCTCTGCAGTTTCCGCGCGTGCCGAGCCACTCTGCTGAAGCTCTGTGCGAAGCACTGCGATCCCAAGGACTTTGCCTCACGCACGCAGAAACAGCGAGTCTGCTTGCAGCCCCGGCCAAGCGCAGTTTTCGTGCCTCCCCTCCTTGTGATTACAACTTTACGAACGCAGTGTCCTCAATGTGGAAGTCCGTTGCAGCAGGCAAAGGTTGCATTTCGCAGAAGCCACAGCGTGCGTGCACTAGTACTTCAGGAGCCGGATTGTGTGTGTCTGCAACACATGTTTCTCTTCGTGGGGCGGTTCGTGCCCGGGCAGCGGCATCTTGTACTGGTGTGGATTCCTGCAGCGTCCTCCTGATGGCGTGTCTACTCGCGCACGTTCGATGGAGGGTGATGATGGGTTCTTCCACCCCGACGTCTGGTTTGCAAACAATTCCTTTGCAGTGTCTCTCACCTGGCTACGCCGGTGGCGGTATAAATTACTTTCACCGTGCTTCGTTCCAGGGAGAGGCTATGCTACTTCGTGCCACGGATGCCAATGTAGCCATCAAGGTGCGCACACTCCGACAATGTGGCTTCATTCGTCGTTCCTTGCTGTATAATGGGCTACGAGTGCCTGCGTGTTTGTTAGGTTCTCAGCTGCCCAGTTTATCTTAGCTGTTTGTTAGGTTGTCAGCTGCCCATTCAATTTCAGCCGCTGCCAATTCTAGCGGCTACACAGCAGCCCCACACAGTGCTGGGGCGGTGCTTTCCGGAGCAAGTTCAATCATAGGGCTCGGCATGTGGTTCTAGCACCTGCCTGGCGCTGCAGGAAGATGATATGTTTGACTTGGGTACAGAGACTGCTCTGTCAGCGATCCGTGGAGTGCGAGCTCACGCAGCAGCAGCGAGAGACGCTGAAGGATGCCCTCCATTCTGGATGTGCAAAGAACATGATCAAGCGATGTTGGGTCTGGTATGATGCGCTCATGTTCACTCGAGAAGATGAGTTTTGGGTTCTGCATAGTGATTCCAGCTATTTCGAAGGTACTGCCGGTGTTGCCTACACGCATGAAAAAACATCAACCGCTTTCTTCCTCTTGTCCAAAACGATCTTCCGACTCAAGCACGAACTCATGAAATTCAATCATGCAACCCCCGCACCTTCTATTCCGGCCGCAGGCCTGCCGTCAAGAAGATCCCAAGAGCTTGCAGCAAGAGAATATCTTACGCATGGGAATTGCCCAGTCAAACAGGCATTGTTTTGGAAATGGAGTAGGGTTGCGCCCCCCATGGCATCCTGCCAGAAAAGCAGCAGTAGCACTGGCAGTACAGTAGCAGTGGCAGCGGTCATTGACAGTCGTATTATTAGCAATAGCGATAGTAATAATGCTTAGAGTAAGCGGGGCTACCGGGGGGGGGGAACACGAGGGGTCGGGGCCAGAAAAGACACGCCGGTTTGAACATGTGGGGAGCTAAAAAAAGCAGGGGGGGAACTAGCACATGGTTGGGGGCCAAAAACACTTCGAGCTGAAAGGGTAAACGGTTTCAGGTTGAGGTTTCAGGGTGTTTTGAGAGGTTCAATCTTTTTGTTTACATGTTTTATGCTCTTTTGTTCACGAAAATTGCTTTAGAAACCTTTCTTAGCTGTGATTCGGTGTCCCAGAGCCCTAAATCCTAAATCCCAAGAATAAACCCTAAACCCTTAAAGAAAAAAGCCCTAAACCGGAACAAACAAAAAACCTTAAACCCCTAGACCGATTCAGTGTTCCTAAAGCCTAAACGCAAATCCCAACAGGCAGGCAATGGGATGCGTTTGCTGCACCGCTACGGCCTGGAGGCCGGTGAGTGCGGCGGTGCCGGCGCTGGCGTTGCTGGGCTGGTTTAGGGTTTTAGGTTTTCAGGGTTTAGAGTATAGGGCGGCGTCATTTTGCTTATAGGCCCTAGAAGGCAACATCGTATTTGGTGAGTTCTTTAGATGAGGGTCTCCTTTGGGGATCCTGTTTATACGGGTGTGGTCTTATTTAAACGGGACCCTAACTTATTGAGACAGGCTACAAATCTCTGGGTACAACCTATTCCACCAATGCTTAACCCGATGTACTTTGAGGGGGAAGTCACATCGATGTTCCGCGGGGTGGGTGTGTGCGCGTACATGTTCGGCGGTTCCTGGGGACCCAGTAGGCATCCCGGCACATGTATGTTCCGTGGGACAGTCCAGCTGAGATAATGTACTTGGGATCGTTGGTCACGGACTCCCCGAGCAACGCAGCAACGAATAATGTTGGAGGGGGGCACATTAGTTATTGGGGCCGCCAAAACAAGGCACAGCACTTTAGGATCTAGGATGAGCTAAGTATTCATTTCGATGCAAAAACCTACAGACTGTTTTCTGGATTAATTGTATACCTTAAAACCAGTTATGGTTCATGACCACGGACTATTTGTTTGCAGGGTGTGAGGTTGCAGATGTTTAGTCTGTGTAAAGGGTTTCTGATCGGTTTATAGGAACCCAGTTGCAGAGTACATAAGGGGTGTGTATGAAACCAGATTAAGAAACACATATATGCATGCATACATGCATTCATTCTATATATATATATACATTGAGTACATATGTTTATCCTTATATAGATGCACACATACACATACGCGTACATGTAAGTCATTC
This sequence comes from Symbiodinium necroappetens, assembly GCA_905231915.1. Classification (NCBI taxonomy): domain Eukaryota; class Dinophyceae; order Suessiales; family Symbiodiniaceae; genus Symbiodinium; species Symbiodinium necroappetens. The sequence continues at coordinate 4,443 of CAJNJA010044574.1, read as the reverse complement.
TGATGAATATTATGTTTCTCTCAGAATGGGTATGCTAATGAATAGGGTCCTTCACACGAGCCCAGGTTTTGCAATATTTGATGCAGAGCTCTTCGTGTGCATCTTTGCGAGAAGATGTGGGCCTTGGACCGGAGAGCGTGGTCTTCTTCATCAACACCGAAGCTGGGGACTTTTTAAAAGTTCCTGGGGAAAGGGGTTCCTGTTAAGGAATGATTTAAAGCTTAGGGTTTGTAGGCTCTTGTTTTTTGGGGTCTAATAGAGTTCTTAAGGGTTTCGGGCTTGAGGTCTACGGCTCTTGATTTACGGGTTTAGGATATAGGATTGCGTTTAGGTTTAAAGGTTCTTCAGGGTTTAACGCTTTGGGACGAGGTCCCCTCGAAGGGCTTTAGGAAAGTAGGACTTAGTGTCGAGGTTTCTTTTGAGGGTTGTGGTTTGGGGTTACTTAGTAGCTAGTAGTGTAATGAACCCCCGTCGTGGTATCATCCCAAAGCTGATTTTTACCCTAGCTCCTTTGTGAAATTGGACAAATGAGGAAGGGGCTACAGACCCTGCGAATTACAAGCAGCAGCTGACTCTTCCTGATGTCGAGGGATCGGGACTTTTAGAGGTCGCCTTGGGCAAGTCGTCGCAAGCGACAAAGCGGCAAAGGACGCAGTAGGATACCTAGCTGGCATGGGAAAAGCCAGGTTTCACGTGATCGCATCTTTGCAGGACGTCAGGCATGGCACCCCGTAGAAGCCAGCCAGCTGGCAGAGCAGGTATGGCAGTCATAGACGGGCCACATGCAGTTATCACCGCAGCGCCTCGCGTAACCCAGACCCCTGACAGGTAACCCCATTCCGTCGATACGGATTTCTATTACTACGTATTGCATCTCGAAAGTATAAGCTCCCGCTGAAGAGAGCGCAGTAGGAGATTGAAAACGTGCAGAAATACTCAGAACGACCAAAGTCAACCCAATCGTCATCATCACCATCATCGTAAAAACAAGGCTCGAAGTCATGTTTCGAGTAGGCACATGAGACATGAGGCATCGGTCATCCGACTGCTGCTGCTACTGCTGCTGTTGCTGCTGCTGCTGCTGCTGCTGCTGCTGCGGCTGCTCCTGCTACAACAACGACGACGACGACTACTACTGCACTGCTACTGCTACTGCTACTGCTACTGCTACGACTACTACTGCTACGACTGCGGGTGCAGACCTAGGTAAGCTTTGCGCACATGAGGCCCCTAATTCTATGGTACCCTTGTATAACCTAAGTGTTTGCGGATGTCTTTCCTCGTCAGGTATCTACATGGATGGTCTTTGAAGCGGCTCTGGAGGGTTAGAATGAGTCAGAGTCAAAAAGAGTCCATTATCCTCACTCTTCAGGCCCCTAGATTGGAACCTCTAAATTTTTAAAACCGTTACAGCCGTGTTGAACCTTATATGAGCCTTAGACTTGCAGATCGCGAGAAACCCTCATAGACGATAAACCCTCCAGAAACCATCCCTACCCTTAAAAAACCTAGTGCTTACAAGGCAGAGCCTCTACGAAAGCCATAAGCCCCTAAATCCTAAGCCCTCAACCCTTTATAATCTCTCAAGAACCCAAACTGTACACTAAAGCCCATAAGCCCTAGAGCTTTACAAGGCAGAGCCTCTACGAAACCACCTCCGAGCCGGAGGGATTCCGCCCCCTCCAGGCTTCTCGGGTTTCCATATTGAAATTATGAAGGTGGTCCCTTTCCTTTTTGTGTGTGGTTTGGGGTTTGAGGCTCTGAGTTGAGAGTTGAGAGTGGTTTTGGTTAAAGCTCCCTAAACCCCTAAACCCTAAACCCCTAAACCCTAAAACTTTCTTTTAGAGCTTTCTTGTGTTTTGCTATCATGGACATGATTGTTGCCTTTCACTAATTACAGCGCCTTTGAACCCTACACCCCATAGCACCTCAAACCTAAAACCCTGTTGCCTACTACCTCAAAAACAGGCAAACCTCTAAGAAATCGTCAGACCTTGGTATACTACGAACCCTGAGAACCCGTGGGTGCAGGCTACAGGTATGCCTTCTATGTTCCGACGTCGCGACATGCCTACAGAGCCCCACGAATCCTCTAGAAAGACAAATGCTCCTCCACAGCAGGGATCTACTCAGCGTACCACAGACGGGTCCCAACTCACCCTAAACCTTGCCGTGAGGATTCAAAGGTCGAGTCGGTGCTCCTAGCTGTGCTGCAGGCGACTGGACTTAGGGTTTAGGGTTTAGGGAATAACAGTCTACTAATCCTAGTATTTCTGAGGTCTAACTTCACAAAGCCGATTTTCTGAAACTACTGTTCCTCCTAGGCTGTTTAGAGGACTGCTTCACCGGGATTGCATAAAGATTTTAGTGGGGGGATGAATACACGTCTCTCTTGTGCCAGGGTCTGGGACGCTGTCAACAATATGTTGAGGAAGGATTGATTGTTTCTTTCGCGGGTGTTTTGGGTTTGGGGTTCTCTGGATTTACATTCGTGGGTCGGGGCAAGGGTTTTTGGTGATCGTATCAGGGCTCAGCCGGAGAGGGTGCTGGAATGGATTTGGGGTGTTGTGTAATTAAAGGCTTTGTGTGCTTTCGGGTTTGGAGTCTTGCAGTTTGTGGGTGTCGGTTTCGGGGTGCATGGAGGTTCTTACTAGCTGAATTTCTCTCAATCAAACCTTTTAGGATAATATGATCCTTTATAGAACTGAAAGTGTACCCTTTTTTGTGCTTATGAACTCAGCAACGAAGGGTTTTGGTGGTTCAATGGTATTGGTCTGCAAGCACTTGATATCAATCTCTACGCGGGTTTCGTTGACAACGGAGTTGGACCTTTTCGGGGACCGCTGAGGGAATTCGAAAGAATCCACTGCCATGGCGCATTCAGCCCGATGTGCTGGAGAGTTTGCGAGAAACCCGAAACGTCACACACACACAAGCAAAATCATGCACCTAACACCCCAACCTCAAAACTCTAAATACACTCTAGCAACATTCCGAGCTTTTCGAACCCTATCTCGGAAATATCGTAAAAAAAGTCTCAACCCTGAGGCTCACCCTTTTTCCATTCGGGGTTTAGGGTTTGGAGTTTAGGGGTTTAGGGTTTAGGGCCCCATAAAGACCATGAGAGAGCATTTTAAGGGACAATAGGAGGGACTCCTAGAAGGGACCCTAATCCGAATACTCTATATAACTCTTACATACCCCTTATATAGTCTCATAAAGCCCCTATATAACCCCAAGGGTCCCTTGAGGGGTCTCTCCTTCCTTTAGTCCCTTCAGCACCTGTATGCCCACGTAAACCCTTACGGAGGGCACATAGAATCCTTTGGCACCATTACCCTAAGTGTCCATGTGCCCAAAGAGTGTTCCTTAAAGGGGTTCTGTAAGGGTACCATAAGGGCTCTATTAGGGTACCGTGAGGGTTTAGGGTCTAAGGGTCCATGTGCCCAAATAACATATACTTCGGCCTGAATGTAGTCGCTATATAGATACTTCAGAGCCAATGTATGTACTAGTTCGATACATGGACCCTTAGGGTTAAAGAATCCAAACAGAGCCGAAGAAGAAACCGTCCAAGATTCCTTACAGAGCCCTTGTTGAACCTTGACCTTGAACAACCTTCTTTAGGGCTTAGGGTTTTAGGGCACAGAATCTGCACAGACTCCGTGAAGAACCCCGCCAGGACACCGGTATGCAGAGGCCGAAGGAGACCATCCTAGTGTCTGGAGCTTATGCCAGTACCTCCCACTGCCCACGATTTACACTTGATGGGTCACAACTTAGTGAGTTTTGTAGGGTTGGGAAACATGGTACCCCTCAACCCTAAACCCAAAACCCCAAAAGGGCTCGGCAAGACAACTAGCATACCAGCAAAAGGTAAGTAAGATACCGATTTTAGTTGTTTTGGGCCCTTGTCTAAATAGCCCTGGATCTGAGGCATCACCATCATCACCATCAGCATCTTTGTCATGGGTACACAGTCTAGCCTCCTTGCTGATATCATATCCTAACACATATGACGGTGAGATGTCTTCTTTGAGATGAAGATGTCGTGTTAGTGATGGTGATGGTACAGACAATCATGTTGACAATGATGAAGATGTTAAGATTACGAGATGATAAGATGCTGATGGTGAGGATGCTGATGACTTTGATGATGATTCTTATGATGACGGAATGATGAGCATGAAATGATGATATGACGGTGTCATGATGCGACAATGGTATGAGGATGTGATGGTGTACTGATATGATGAGATGGTGATATGAAGAGTTGATGATTCCTTACAAGACAAGAATGTTGGTATGCTGATGTCGGGGATGCTTTTGGGCACATTTCCCCCCCCCCCCTCAGCCCCCGCCAGAAAAGTCGGTATCTTACTTTCCTGCTGCTGATATCTTGGTTGTCTTGCCGAGCCCTCAAAACCCTAAACCCCAAGCCCT
>CAJNJA010044563.1:6879-26929 GCA_905231915.1 Symbiodinium necroappetens | reverse complement strand
CTGCAGCTTCACAGTTTTCAGCCCAAAATGCTTCGCAGGGCGGTCTTAGCTGTTTTCCCCTGCGAGTCGTGTTTTACAGTTTTCTAGACCTTTTCCTGAAAAGAACAGATCTTGACAGTTCCGACGATTTTTCCGTTGAGTTCAACCGCATGTTTTGTTTTGCTTTACAGGGCTCCGCCCAAATGCCGCGCCCCTGTGTGGGCCCCCAGGAGCTGTGAAAATTTATTTTGCAAACAACTCATGAGGGCCTCAAATGCACTGTAAATTTTGCAAACTGTTTGTGCAGTTTCAGTTTAGAGCCCTGCGTATGCTGCTTCTTGGCATAAACAACCTTGAACAGTTAGGATTTGGAAGCGCTGCTGGGGTTTAAGGCTTCAAATTTTTGTTTTAGCGCTAAAGGCAACCGAGGCAGCTGTAAGCTTCAGGTTGTGGATTTAGGGCTTAGAGTTTAGGGTTTAGGGTTGCGGTGTAAGGCTTCGGCTGCATCCAAGAAGGGCTAAAATCAACCGAGGCACCTATAAGCTTGAGGGTGTGGACTTAGGGTTTAAGGTTTACATCGCCTCGCCCCCACGAGTGGAAAAGCTTTTATCGTTTCTTTCAAACTTTGGAACCAAACTTTGCAGCGAAAAACTTGGAAGCATGGACCAGTGCAGAGAAGCTGTTAGGAACTGCGTTTGAAAAAGCCATGTTGTTGAAGCCTCAACGTGAGATCTTTGCATTTCCGAAGGCTTACATCGACGAATAACCTTGCAGGCTGACCTCAATTGTAAACGGCGCAGACACTCTGTTAAAAGGAACGATTTGTTGTGCAGTTCAGTCTTCTTCAAAACCCGTCAAGTTCCTCTGAGTGATGTGACGAGAAGCCCTCGGAACATGTCGTGCTCTTGTCTGCATTGGCTTCTGCTGCGACGGGAGCTTATATAGGCATTCTGCTATGTCGTGAATCACGACAACCTTTGAACCATTGAGCGTAGTTTCATGTCGGCTGTTGGTTTTTGCAAGCAGGGTCAGACACAAATTGATTGGCTGGGTTGGGGCAGCAAGCGACTACCTGACTACCACATTCCAAGCATAATGTCAGTATCATTCAGGGTTCATTTGCTGTCTGCGTTGCGCGGCCATGTCGCAAGCTCTCCCGGCAAAGGACCAGGCAGGATAGCACTCAAGAGCAAATTAACAGAAAGGCTGTCGCATCGGCTTACGTTGCTTGAAGTAGATCGCCTTGATATTGTTGCAGGCGGTGTTTCGATCCATCGTAAAGTTTTATGAAACCAAGCAGTACAAAAAAGGCCTGCTTGGCTCGGCGTCCGTGTTTGTGTGCTTGTGTCTTGCTGCGTGCATGCATCTGGGCCTGGAGTGGGAATTGAGATGCCCTGCAATGCGCAGGCTTAAAAGCAGCTGATTCCATTTTGAAAAAGCATCCGGACCATGGGGAGACCTTGTGCATGAAGGCTGGCCGTCTGGCAGGTATTGCACAGCGTGTGGAGTAATCAGAGGGCGACATTGCCAGGGTCTCACCGTGAGCTACTTAGACCGGAAAGAGGAAGCTTATGAGCTCGTGCGCAAGGCCGAAAGTCGTCAGCAATGAACAGCTGACGTTTATCTGTGTTCCTGTGCAGGGCTTGAAATGCGACTTGAAGAGTCACGTATGCTGGCATGCGGCGCTCTTAGCACTTCTTGAAACTCATCCGTTGGTCTGTGATTGCCAGCTTGTGGTCAGTCAGGTATATGGGTTGCTGTACCGACAAGATCGAGATTACTTCGAGGCTGTGAAGTGTGGTGGGCGGTGTTGTTGAGCGAAAAAGCACACGTCTGGAAGCGGGTGCTTCGAGGCTGTGAAGTGCTACCGACAGGCCCTGGGCAAACTACGGGATAGGTACAATTAGACAGGCGGTTTGTCACCGGTGGCGAATGCGATGTTGCGGAGGCCTTGCGGATCGATCAGGAAAACCTCCAGATATTAAGAGATCTGTCTTTGCTCCAGATCCACCGCTGCAAGCCCAGTAGATGAATTTCGTCTAACGTTGGTGGAGTTTGTACTTGTCCATGTTCCCTAAGGGCGCGACGTTCACGGTTTTGCTGAGACCCGCCGCAAATTGCTGCAGGCGGTGTGCCGTCATGGTTCTTGGAGTCGCACAAGCAACAGGTACGAAACCGTGGTTGTCTGCTGTCACGAGGTCAAGTCGTCCGCCAGATTGAACTGGGTGTGGATCTTAAGCACTTATTATTGTGTATCCGTCGGTCTGCAACTTTCAGCAAACATTCGTTCGTGTCGCAGGTCGGGTATGCCATTGCTGAGCACCTATGCGAAAACTACGAACTCGCCTGGAAATGTATCGACAACTACGAAAACTCGTTCAAGGAGCATACCTTCTGTCGTCCTTAGCATGCAGTTTGAAGTTAACGCCGGCATGCTTAGATGCACCTGCTGTGCAGGAGCAGGATACCACTGCTGCCTCCGACTACGAGAACTCGGAGCTGCATCTGTACAAGGCCAGCGTCCTGGCTTTGAGGAGCAAGCCAAGAAGAACATATCAGCCTCGATTGGAGGCATCCATCATGGAAGAAGCTGGTCTGCTGAAGGCTACCATTTGCCGGTCGGAGAGCTTGCCGCCTTCTCGACGTTCACGGTTTCTTTGATAGGAGTCGTTGAACTGCCTGAAAGAGAACGAGGGCAAGATTGTCGACAAGCCCCTTTCTCAGATGTCTTGACTTTTGGAAGAACAATATTTCTGTTTTGCGGCCTCTGATCCGTCAAGACTCATTGATGCGTCCTATCTTGCCTCTGCCAAACTGAGCTTACTATCGTCCCTTTTTGAATGTTCCGGGTCTGCGTCGCCTCGACCAAGGCCCGGTCGAAATGTGAAAAGTTGACCCCTTCCTTGCAGGATCGGCCTGATGGAAATGCAGGGGAGGCTTTGCATGTTCTTGTCCCTGTATGAAGAAGCAGCCGGATACTTCAAGAGGCCCGCGATGTTGTACAGTCCGGCTTGCCAATCCTATGTGGACTCGTGCAGGCTGGTCGACATCAACACTGAGCATCACGTCTATGCTTTAGCATACATGGTTCATCCCTCAGCTTAACAATGCGGGAAGAAGGCTTCACCGCTTCTTGGTGCCTGCCTGCCGAGGCTTCCCAGCCACAGTTCAGCTCCTTCTGGTGCGACTCTCAAGCCGGTGCTGGGGTCGTGGGTCTGCCTGTAGTGTTGCTCAGCTTCACAGTGCCAGTCAGAGGCCTCCGCTGCCAGCCCCGACGACGCCCGACGAGCATAGCGACCTTTGCAACGGGACTGCTGCCGTGCGCCGAGCTGCAAAGTCCAGAGTGCGGGCCTTCACTGAATCTGGTGGCGCGAGTGCAGAATTTAGGCGTCGAAACAAGAGCTGCCGAAAAGCATTCTGTCCTTCCCATCAACGCTGCATCCAGAAGGCCTCATTGGAGTTTCGCCTGTCACTCCTCAGCCCTGTGCAGCGTGGTACAGCCGAGAGTTTCTCTTGTGGTGCGTGGCATCGGTCGCGTAAGCTTTGGAGCCACCTCGCAGAGTTGCTGGCGTTGTGTCTTTGTGGACTTGGGCAGGTATGCCTGTGTTTGGCTGGCTGCCACCAAAGCATGCGCTCAAACCGCAGCGCAGACTGATAATCGGTCGGAAGCAGTGCTCCCTGCGCGACTTGATGATTCCTCTTCACACGCGATGCCTTGCTGAAGTTATCACTGTTGACTTTACAGATTGCAGGCATAAGCGACGGGTTGACACGCTCGAACCGGCCGCACCGTCCTCACAAAATGCAGGTATCAGCTCTAAACATGCCTGTGCCTGCGCTGTGGCTATCCACTCGCCTCGCGAGATGCCCTAGGAACCCCTGACCGAGCAGCAAGAGGACGAGGAACCCCGCCACAATATCCAAGGGCTTCGCATGAGGCATTCTGTTTGAGCTGGAACGGCAGGTGATCCAGTTCTTTGAGGGCTTGAAAGACGCGTATCCAAAGTCGGACTCATTGAAAAGGCGTTGGGGCTTTCGTCGGAAATGCTCTGAAATATGCAACAAGCATACAGGCTTGATAAATCTTTGTCGGGGCACGGCGGCAGGCTGCCCCTCTTCTTCCTGACGGGACAGAGGTTCAAGCGCAAGCTAGATGAGTACCTGCGAAGCAGGCTCCGAAAAGGCCACAGCGCCTGTCTGCAACTGCTGTTCAAGCTGCTGCTTCTCATGGCTTCAGGTGTTCCATCACTCTTCCGCACCATGCGCTCTTATTATTTCACGTGCGTACCTCAGAGTCAGAACACTTCCTGCTACGCCTGGCCTGGTGTGCGGCAGCATGTCGTCGCCAGGCCCGGAAAGCCAGAGCTGCAAACCCGTCACGTTTGCTCGAGAGGTCATGTGACCAGGTCAGGTCAGTCTCGGGCTCAAAGGGGTGTTGCTCAGGATCGAAGAGCTGCTGCTGCAGTACGTGCGCTGCTTGAAAGATGAGAAGGTGTCATGGCATATGCCCCAGCAAGGCGTAGTACTGCAAGAGCGAGTATTTTTTAAGAGAGTTCTTCCAAGGTTCGGACCACTTACCGGGGAGCAGGCAGAGCCACCCGAGGCAGGACATAGAGGCGGTCGGAAGGCGCGGCAGCTGTGACACTGTTAGCTTCTCTTGAGGTCAGCGATGAAGAGCCACCGTCAGCTCTGCTTTTCACCCTCATGGCCCGACTCTCTTTGGGTCTGCAGAGCATTCAGTCAAATGACTAGTGGCTTCATTCTCAGACGGTCGCTGAACATTTCGACTTCATGGGCGAGACCCACAAGGCATGGCTGGGCTGAGATCATCAAGTTTCTTCACCCATTCCTTCCTGGAGGCTCTGGAGTATGTGAACGAAGCAATCGCGCACACCCCGACTTTGGTGGAGGCAGCACGAGGAAAAAGAGGATTCCATACGCACCATCAGTCGACTTGCAAGGTCTACGCATGCAAGGCCCGAATCTACAAGCATGCAGGGGCCTTGACGTTTGTATCAACATGCGTCCAAACAGAGACCACAAGCTTTTTGTAGAGATCTGCGTGCGAGGCAGGCGACCTGGTAAATTCGGCGCAGTGCTACGAGGAGGCGCGTGCAAAGCACGACGAAGGGCTCAACCAAGTCGACTCGTCTTGGTCCTTGGAAGGTACGGCAAATGGATTTGGCTGACCGGTACTTGAACACTCAATGCGTCAGGCCCGACACTTGTAGTTTGCGTGAACCGCGGTTCTCAACAAGGAAGGGATGCAAAAACGGTCACGCCATGATGAGATGCCTCGAGGGCCCTTCTTCGGGTCGACGATACTCAAGGCGGCATGGAGAAGGCATCGCGAGGGCAGCTTGAAGCCATGGGTGGTATCACCAACCTGCCGAGGCCTTGCTGTTCTCGAAAGAGCCTGACTCACAGGAGGCGAGTTGTCAGCCGTTGCTGGACGTTCAGCCTGCTGCCGAATACCTGCACCGGCAAAGGCCGCAAATCTACATGACATGCAGTGCATGTGGTATGAGTCTGCTGCCCGGATCCCAGAAATCAAGTTTGGCATTGTGACCGTTGCCGAATTGTAGCCACTAGCTGCTGGTGGTTCGTCTGTCGCTTCCACATGTGGCGCCGGACCTAGACAGAAGTCGTACAAGCACAAGCCTGCTACACTTTGCTGTCGGACAGGTTTGTTTGGAGACTCGAATTGGTGAGGTCGGTCGCAGCTACAAGCGGCAAAAGAAGTATGGAAAGGCATTGAAGCAGCTCGGAGCTTGGCAAGTGCTTCATAGTGGATCTAGAGTGAGCCTTGTCTTCATGATTCAGTCCCAATCATTGCAGCGGCTTTCTGCTCCTAGCAGGAACAAGGAGCTCAGTGTTGCACACATGCATAGTAGCACAGTGTCGCTTTCAGCATACCTAGCCTCAAGCGGTGATGGATAGGGTTGTGTAACGGGCCGATGCTCTGCATATTGACGGGCATGAGCTCCGTTTCAGGATCTGTGGAAGCGGATGTGAATGATGTGTCCATGTCGACTTAATGCGGCACGCAAGACACCTTTCTGGCTCCGCGGACTCTTGCGAAGTCTGTATCTGGCCGCCGGCATCATTGTCACCATCGGCATTTATAGCTTTCTTCAGGAGAGAATCGTTTCACAGCCATATAATGATGAGGTTTTCAAGGCCACAATGTTTCTCGTCCTATGCAATCGGATTTTTTCCGTGCTCTATGCGTTCATTATGCTCGAACAGACTGGCCAAAGCTGGAGACCGCAGACCAAACTTTGGAAGTACGCAGCTGCTTCATTCTCCAACATGCTCAGCACGTGGTGTCAGTACGAATCATTGCGGCACGTTTCCTTGGTTCTGCAAACGATGGCAAAGACTTTCAAGATGCTGCCGACAATGCTGATGGGAATCATCGTGTCAAAGAAGCAGCATACGATGAAGGACGTACTGACGGTTGCTCTGATTACTGTGGGAATTACATGCTTCGTGGTCGGAGGGGACATCAAAGCCGAGCATGCCTCCGGATCTAGTTGGTATGGGCTGCTGCTCCTGTTTGGTTTCCTGTTCTTCGATGGTTTCACGAGCACATTCCAGGAAAAGCTTTTTAGAGAGAGCCACATGTCCAAGTACAACCAGATGTTGTATATGAATCTGAGCTCAGCAGTGGTTGGCGTCGCATCCCTGGTTCTTACTCGCTCCGTACTTTATTGCTACACTTTCCTCACAGGCCACCTGGAGTTCGCCACCGACGTCGTGCTACTGTCATTGTCAGCAACCGCTGGACAATTTTATATTTTCTCCATGGTCCAGGAGTTCGGTGCCCTTGCCTTGGCAGCAGCCATGAATGCAAGGCAGATCACCACGATATGTGCATCTTACGTCTTGCGACCGCAGTATGCGACGTTGGCACAGTCACTCGGCTTATTGCTGCTGTTCAGTGGGCTCATCATGAAAAGCTTGTGGAGCTTGCACAACTGGCAGAATCTCTCTATGTTGGACTCGGACAAAACTTCTCCTGCTGCCTGTAGCCCGATAGACGCCACTGGCACTGATGAAGCTGCCAGCACTCCCGGAGCTGCGTGCATCGGGCAAGCCATGGACGGAAGTGGCGACGATGCAGACGAAGCAGCAGAGTTATTGCCAGGCCGATAACGAACGGACTTCGACGCTGCCTTGCAGCTGCAGACTTGTGCTAGGCGACCAGCAGGCCGAGGTTCCACGCTGATGCCGACCCTTTCGGAGACTTTCTGGAGTCAGTGCCGCAGCTCTCGCCAAAAAGCCCGACGCTGACTACCGACCTTCTGGAGCAGTGGTTGGTCGCCAGGGCTTGGTTGCGGTGGAGGACAGCAAACAGGAGCTCTTCCAGCATCTTCCGATTAATCGGAAGTTGCACAGTTCATCCCGTGCACGTCGCTGAAGGCTCTGAGGAAAAGACGGACTTGCGGACGGAAGCCGCGAGTGGTAAAATCAGGAGGCCGATGCTCATAAAATGCTCCATGGAAATTACATGGCTTGTCTCCTGTCTTGACGGCAAACTGACTCCAGTTGATCCTTCCTAGGTTCCACGAGACCTTCAAGCACTTCCATGACATTGCTGAGGACCAGTTCGATTTTCACAACTATTGCTTGCGGAAAACTACGCTTAAGGCCCCAGCTGTGACGAATTGGGAATCTGTATCTGGCTTCCGTGTCCTGGTTGCTGCAGGCGTATGTCGCAATGCTGCGAATGCAAGAGCGGTCGCTCAGCTCAGAGTGAGTCATCATGTTGACCTGTATCTTTGTTTCGTCTGGCTGCACATCAAGCATGTTTTGGGCAGTTTCGGGACTTTGCATTCCTGCATTGTGCTCGCTAGCCTTCGACAGGTTGTATTCGCACAGATTCTATCGTCGTGCTGCGAAGGCTGCTCTGATGGGGGTTGGTTTCAGTGCACTGAATCCAAAACTTGTGGAGGACGCCATCAACATTTACCTCGAGCTGTTTGCATCTGCCCCAGATGGAACGGTGCAGAAAGTCTTGGATGAATGTTTCGACCGACTCATCGTGCTGCGCTCTAGGATGCCAAAGCTCGGGGCGACGAAATTCTGACCACCGAAGGCCGACTGCCTTGGATTTGGAATCCGGTGGCGTTCCCCGACTGTTTCTGCTGCAGGCGCCTCTGCGAGTGCAAGCCCCGGCTGTTGCAGAAAGGCTTCCGCCGCCTTCAGATAAGATGCGCCTTAGTGCATTCTCGATGTGCTGGCCCTCAGGTGCAGAGGCAGAGCTGAGCGCTGAGGAGAAAAAGAAGCTGAAGCACAAGAAGAAGCGAGAGGTCCAACTTGGAGTGCTCAAGAGAGGAAGGACGAATCTCTGTCTTCTGAGGCGCAGAAGGAGGCGCAGAAGGTCAGCGAGAAGCCGTACCTTGGTGCACGACTAGACACTGAAGCATGCGTGTACCCTGTTGGCAATTGGGGCGCTTGGCTGTGCAGGTCGACAGGTAAGCAGAAGAAGGTCGATGATGATCCGGACGGAGAGAAGCTCTTGCCATGAGCTCAAAAAGGTAAAGAATTGAGATGCCTATTGCGAACCAGAAAGCCATGCAGTTTTCAAGGCAGCAAGACGCCATGGAACAGGCCAACAAGATTGTTGGAACCTGAGCCAATCCTTGCCGGTCTTCGCGGTGCCCGGCCGAAAGGCAGCTTGAAATCAAGGTTCGCAACTTGGTGCAGCACAGTTCTCTGGATGCAGCGACCCATGTCATCATCCCAGGGATCTGCAGTAGGTTGATGCGGCTCAAGTGTTTCATAATTTGTAGAGGAATCTGTTGTATGAGGTGCTGACCTACGAAGTGTTCAGCCGGCAAGGGAAAGTCATCCACTGCTTGCAGGCCGTCCTGGTACTCTGATGATGAAAAAGATTCCATGCTTGGCCTTTCACGGCGCCTTATCATTTCATGGCGCCTCACCCCCCCGGCTCTTTCTTCCTTACTTGCTCAGGTCTCTCCCCAAGTTCGTGGACCCCCCACGTTTCTCTCGGTGCATCTCGGTGCGACATAATTCGGGCAGCTGGGGTGGTGCCTTGGCCTCAAGAGCAGGGAGCTGATGCCGATGATGCGGAGCATGGCCGGCACCTTGATCAGGAGCTGGTGCTCATGATTTTTGGTCCAACTGTGCCGTCAGTCGAAGCGCCTGAGATGTGATGCTCATGATGTGAGGCACCTTGGCCAACAAAAGTGGGGAACTGTGTACTGCCAGTGGAAACGCTTCAGTGTAATGCTGATGATGCGGGGCTCCCTGGAAAGGGTGGGGAGCTGATGCTGATGGTGCTGGGTCATGCTGGGCCCGTCTGGTGCCACTGATGTTGCTGGGCCATGCTGGCCCGTCTGGGGCCTTGAAAAGAAGCTGGTGCCGCTAACGCTTGGTCAAAGCCGTGCCACCAGCCGAAACTGAAAAGCAGCTGGTGTTGCTGATGCTTGGTCCAACCGCTGATGCTGGGCATGGCTGGGCCCTTGAAAAGGAGCTGGTGCTGGATGCCTGGTCCAAGGTGCCATCAGTCGAAGCGCCTGAGATGTGATGGTGACGATGCCGGGCTGCATGTGGCCAAAAAAGGGTGGGGCGCTGATGCTGATGATGCTGGCCCATGCTGGGCCCCCCGTCTGGTGCCTTGAAAAGAAGCTGGTGCCGCTCACGCTTGGTCCAAGCCGTGCCACCAGCAGAAACTGAAAAGCAGCTGGTGTTGCTGATGCTTGGTCCAACCGCTGATGCTGGGCATGGCTGGGCCCTTGAAAAGGAGCTGGTGCTGGATGCCTGGTCCAAGGTGCCATCAGTCGAAGCGCCTGAGATGTGATGGTGACGATGCCGGGCTGCGTGTGGCCAAAAAAGGGTGGGGCGCTGATGCTGATGATGCTGGGCCATGCTGGGCTCGTTTGGGGCCTTGAAAAGAAGCTGGTGCTGCTAACCTCTAACGCTTGGTCCAATCCGTGCCACCAGCCGAATTGGGCATGGCTCGCCCCTTGAAAAAGAGCTCGTGCTGGATGCCTGGTCCAAGGTGCCATCAGCCGAAGCGCCTGAAATGTGACGGCCGGGCTGTGTGTGGCCACAAATGGGGTGCCGCTACCGCTTGGTCCAAGCCGTGCCACCAGCCGAAACTGAAAGGCATCTGGTATTGCTGATGCTGGGTCCAACCGCTGATGCTGGGCATGGCTGGCCCTTGAAAAGGAGCTGGTGCTGGATGCCTGGTCCAAGGTGCCATCAGTCGAAGCACCTGAGATGTGATGACGGGGTTGTGGCATAGTCCAACACGGTTAGGGTCTCATCGGCGTGGGATGAAAGCCAACAAACGCTTCATCCAGGCTTGCATGCGCAAGCAGACAACCAGAATGTGAGACAGCAGCATTCACAGGAAGACACTTGAGCTGATCAATAAACATGACATGGGCATCATATGCATCAAGAATTAACACGGACATAAAAGCTGCAGATTCTTGTTGTGTTGTGACTTGGAGTCGGTTCTCTACATCCCTCTCTGGTGCTGCCGTGCAGTTCTGTCCTTGTCTGTGTAGACATAAAGTCTGGCTCTGCGTTGGGTATGCAGGTGTTGTGCGCACATTGCAGCGAACGGCTCATGTCATGACCAGCAGCCGTCCTGAGGAAACACTGCTCGTCTCTACTCAGGCTTTGCTTTTCGAACTCTCTGCACAACATCGCTCTCAACCTGTGCATGCGGACTTACTGATCCACATCCACTGCTGTCCCGAGGGCATGTATTCAGAACTGTGATGCGCTACAAGTTCTGTTGTCAAGGAATTCAAAAGGTTGCCGGCAAGACGCCACACCACCTTGACGCTTGCGAATCAATGGCAAGGTTCAACGAGGATATTAGCAGTGGTCGCGAAGCATGCCTCAGCATGCCTAGGCTTCGTGCATCGATTCCCGAATCCTCTTTCGACCATTGTCTTCGCTTGGCCATTTCAACCTCCCGGAAGCAACAAGGTCTTTCTGAGTCATTCCCATGCCCAGCTGTCGTAACGGATGCCCTTGATTCGATTTCACTAGAAGACGAGAGTGGTGCGAAGATGCGTTTCAGTTGTTCCAACTTCTGGAGATGCTGGCTGTGTTCGGCAGGCCCTTAGAAAGCTATGGGAACTTGCTGGGTATGACAACCATCACTACAAGCTGATAGCCCCGTCCGGATGTCAGCACTGGTCGTCTCATGTACCTGTCTCTGCAACTGCTCATATTACCGCGACTGCCCAGGCTTGCCAACTTCTGCTTCAAGCAGGCAGGCACTGTCCAGCTCTCCTGTTCTGAAGATTTCGTGGTCTGCCAACACTCTTGACTGTCATGAACTGACAATGCAGGATCTGGAGTTGCGCGCCCAGTGTGGACTGCAAGCTGCCATGCGTTTTGGGAAGTGCGGTCCGAATGCCGAGGAACAGTTCTGTCCCCGCAGTGGTTCGCGAAGTGGCTCAACGCTTGGTCTTTCTGACAAGCAGTTTTTCAACCAGCGCTTGTTTCACATGTCAGGCCCTCGCGGAAATTGCTCCGATCTTGACCGGCCAAGACGGTTTCAGTCTCAGTTCGGGCATGATCCATTGCGGCATCTGCGCTTGTTGAAGGTGCAGAACCCTTCAGCACTGTGTCAGACATGAGACAGGCCAAGTCCAGAAATCCAACTGCATATGTATACCCGCGTCTGCTTCCTGTTTCTGCACGAGGCAGCATCAAAGCTCGTCGATGCTGTAGAGCGTCGAATAAAGGCGGTGTGACTCTCACTGCATGTTTAGGCTTAGGGCGTAGCAGTTCCTGTTTAGCAGGAGTCCAAGGATCTCTTCCTCGTGGAGGTGCTCTACGGCCGAAGCCTTGAGCACCACACTGAGAGTTCCCCAGTTCGCAAAGCCCAGCTTAGGTCTGAAGTGCCTGAGAAGTGCGGGCAGAGACTGCAAGGCCTTGTTGGAGGCTTGACAAGAAGCACAGAGAAGAGCCCATTCGATGTGCTCTCGTCCTTTCCATGAGGCATGGACACCTCCTGGAGTCGTTTCCCGAGCTTTGCCTCGTCGAGCTGTCACTTCCAGGGGTTACGGCAGTTGGGCCTTCCTCAAACTGGCAAGCTGAACTGAGCTGCCACTGCGCTTACGTCGTCTCCACCAAATCCACGGAATGTTTGCTTGTGTTCGAGTGGAAGCCCTTCCAGTGCGTCTTGCAAATCTGTTGGCTGGCACGTCGGACTGTCACGAAGTTGCCCAGCATTCACGTGGGGTCAATGCTCGCCATCGGGTGTCGAAGGTTCTTCAGGGCTGTCGCCTTCTTCGTTAATGATGGGTCGACTAGCTAAGAGACTATTTAAGAATACATCTGATAGTGATACAGATGACAAACTGTTAGGCATGTGCTCCTTTACAAAGATTTTGAAGACAAGTGTCTCCAACATGACGCTAGTATGTGATAGTTGTTTGCCTACTCCTACGCTGTCGTTAGATGCCCGTCTACATCGCAACTAGCCATGCTGCCTGCCCTGTTGCGCAGCTTTTTGCCACGCGTGTGCGAACCAGGTCCTTTGCTTGAAGGAGAGCAAGAAGCTTCTCGATTACTTGGCACAAGAGTTCGGCAAGGATGGTGGAAGTTTGCAGTGTCAGGCACAGTCTAGCGTTTCAGCGGTAAAGTGTCCCGTGAGTCTCTATCTCGTTTTTTTTGAAATCCGACCTCTCAGAGGACTCTACTGCTTGGCGGCGGCTGCGGCAGCGATGCCTGGAGTTTTTCCCCTTGATGGCCGCGGTCTTGGTCACTGTCCGGCCATTTTCGGAGCGGCACTGTCGTTCTGTCCTGAGGTCATTCCGTCTGACTGATTCGGGCAAGTTTTGCAGCTAACTCCAAGTGGCCTGCTCGCGCGGAATGTAGCTGCAAGCCAAGCCTAACTTGACTGCATGGTTTGTTATTCAGAAGCAAGAAGCATGGCAGCACTGATTTCAAGGGACTCGAACGGGTATCGCATCTAGACGCCTGATGCTACAACATCGTTGAAACTTACGTTGCACTAGAGCGAGCTGTGTGAGCCATGAGTGATGGACGCTCTGAGCTTCCATAGCTCAAAACAAACGTCGTGCAGTGCTGCATTTCCTGCGGCCGGCATGTGGTGTGCATGCGACAGCCCGTGGCCGTCCAGGGCTCATTGCCCGAGCATGATGACAGGCACCGGAGACTCGAGTTTGCATTACGTTCACCAGCACAGCTAGCGGCATAATAAGTTCTTTCTGGAGTTGCGAGGGTCATCAACATCATCCTTTTGCCTGCGTCGTTAACAATGGCTTCCTCCAGTCCAGTCCGCTGCGAGCTCGAACGCAATGAGCTCTACTCACAGCTTGCAGCCTCGATGATCAAAGAGTCCATCTCGCGGACACTTGGTAAAGGAGCCAACATGGCGGACAGGCAGCTCCGGCTGGAGCGAGAGCTACAGATCTTGGGCCAATTAAGCGAGCAAGGGTGTGTCGCCGAGCAAGGTTCGAAGGAGTCCGCCCAAGTCCTTGGCGAACTTTGGGATCATGTCGAGGATGAGTTGGTATCTTGTTTTGCAGCGCAGGCTGAGACCCTGCCCCGCCTGTCAGTCGTCCCACCAGGGGAGGTGGTGCAGCTAGTTGATGACACTGCTGAACTTGAGGAGGAATTGCTGCGACTGCGTTCACAGCCTTTCTGGAAGCGATCTCTCACTGTACCTCCGTTTCCTGCGGCTTTGAAACCTGTCAGTTCGGAATCGAATGCTCCTGCCTTTAAAAAGGCATCGGTCGTGGAGGCATGTGAAGCACATGCTGCAGCTCCAGCTTGTAACCCAGTCACATTCCCGAATCCTGGACAAAGCCACGCTCGGAATGAGTCCCGGGAGAGTGACATCGGTGTTGAGGCTGCGGCTAGAGCTGGACACGTGAGTAGCTTTCGGAGCGCAGCGGACCTCTTTCCGGAGGTGGCCCACAAAAGTCAACCACAGCCTTGCACACTAAAAAAGCAGCAGGAGTTTGACGACGTCAGCCAGTCAATCCTGAAACGAGATTCCAAATGCCGTGCTCCGAAGCGTCTTGCAGATGGCAGTGACAAGCTTCAGCGTGAGTGGAGCGACGCCTGGCTGCGTATCGCAGATGCAGACCAGCTCGAAAGACTGGTGCCCGCATTAGAGGCGCCCAGCTGACCAAGATCCCCTTTTGGGACTCTCGCGGGCATCGTTGAAACCACTAAGCACATAGTGTAAGACATTCAGCGGATCCAGAGGCATTTGAATCTTGTGACTCTCTTCAACCCCTTGAGGCAACGATCCACCGCACGGATGCTGATGCCGTGCAGAAGGAGGACATTGCTGGATTGAGCTTCGTCAAAGCACAGATCGAGGAGGTCTTGATACTGCCACGTTTGCATCCCGAGCTCTTCCTGTCGGCATTAACCAAACCAGCGCGCGGCTTGCTATTGTTTGGACCACCTGGCACGGGCAAAACACTGCTTGCCAAGTGGATAGCTGCAGAGTGTGGAGCAACGTTCTTCAACATAAATGCTTCATCTGTCATGTCCAAGTGGATCGGAGAGGCAGAGAAGACGGTGAAGGCTCTGTTTCAGTTGGCCGCAGATAGGCAGCCATCCGTAATATTTTTGGATGAAATCGATTCCTTACTAAGCCAGCGTCGTGACGCCGACAACGAGGCATCGCGAAGGGTGAAGAATGAGTTCCTAACTTCTTTGGAGGGTGCCGAGACGGCAGCTGACGAGAAGATTCTCTGCGTTGGCGCAACGAACATGCCTTGGGACTTGGATCATGCTGTTCTACGCAGGCTGCCGAAGCGCCTTTATGTGCCCCTGCCTGGCAGAAGAGCCCGGAGATCCCTCTTGGTGGCTCAGCTGGCAAAGCACAACTCTAAAGTCGGCCTTCAGGGAGACATGAGTGCCTCCGACATCGACTACGTTGTTGAGCACACCGAAGGCCAGGCAGCTAAAGCGATGTGTAGTTCTTAGGAAGTGCAGTGAGTCTCGTTCCACTTCCCTGCAGGATTTTCCTGCTCGGACCTACAGCAGCTGCTGTGTGAAGCGGCTATGGGTCCGGTGCGTGAGGTCGCTGCTGCGCGCCTCCGACACAGTGGGGACTCCACTGCAGCTTTGCTTGAGCTCGAGCATTCCAGTCCTGTGTGTTTAAGGACTTGCATGTGCACCATGAAACAGCTCCAACAACGAAGAATCGCGATTCGAACACTAGGTTTAGCTCCGATTCCAGCTACGTGATCCAAGCACTGCCCGATTCAAGTCCGCAAGTCGAGCACTTGCGGTTCAAGAACTCGATTCGTACGCTGAAGCGCAGAGTTTCGGAGTTGTGGGTTCAAGCCCTAAGGTCTCAGAGTGTGGGTGTCGATATCAGGCTTGCAGGGTTCCATGGTTTCGAGGGCTAAGGGAGCCCTCCAAGGAGAGCCGAGTCTTCAGGCTTTGAAAGTTTAGGGAGTTTAGGGTTTGGGGCTTTCGAGTGTTACAGTTTGGGGTTGTAGGGTTTGGGTGTAAGGCTTTAGACGTTGAAGTATCAACAGTCAAGAAGTCGAGAGACTAGGATGGAAGGCTGCAGGGTTTTTTGTTATTTTGTTTCGAGCCTGATGCGGTGTGTGAACCCTGCACGCCAGTGCAGGAATCCTGCGTGCACGAATCCCCTTCCCCAGTGCTCGAATCCGTCATGTGCGAATCCTTCGGCCAGCATGCAGGGAGGTTGTCTCCGGTGGTGTGCCAATCGCTGCTCGAATTTCCGACCCCTCCAACAACAAAGCTTTGCTCGCGGGTGTAAGTTTCGACACAAGGCGCACAGAGGACCGCGAGATATTGCAAGACACGATTTCGATTGTGCCTCAACAGCAAGTTTTGTTTCCTTATGTTGTGAAGGTGGTGATCACATGTTGGGTCGTAGATAAGCGGGACTTTGGGGGTGCCGCAACAAAGTGGCAATGTGCCACAGATGGAAGTGCCGTGTGGCCAGGTGCCCTGCGAAGAGTGAAGCCCACTCACAATGCAGAGCAAGGGCGAAGACACCGGGCCTTCAATGATGAGCATGGTACTTGCCGAGTCTTGTTTCAACTCTTCTTTACAGATTCTGTTAGAGGCCTTCAGCCGATTTCGCTTGTCATGACTGCAGTCTTAGGTGGCGAGGATGCCATGCAGGATACTGAGGGAGATGACTAGCGATTGTTTGCTGCGATGCAGCGTCGGATGCCAAAGAGCACGCCGCCTTTGCCTTGTGAACAGGAGATTCTTGGCATGGCATCGCATCTGGGCTGCTGGTTCAAGCGCCAGCCAACGATAACTTTTATACTGCTGCACGTTTAGAGGGTTATAGCTTCGCTGCAGTATTGGGGTCGCAGACGTTCGGTGAAGGGGCTCGCTGACGCAGAAAAATGAAGGGGCTGTCCGTCACGACAAGGATCAGGTGACTGGAGCAAGCAGCCGGCATGCTGAACGCGCCTACCTCAAGCGAGCGTGCTTTAGCAGAAGATCAGATTACGTTGCCTTTTGTCCATCAGAAGGGGTTCGATTTCGAGGCACGATCATGGTTTGTCCTTGCAGCAGAATCAGTCGAACTTTGGAGGCGATGTTCAGCATGATGGTGCTTGGCTTCTGCACCGGCACGAAGCTCAGCTTCGCTCGTTTCTGCAGTGCCGCGTCTCTTGGTTTGCATGGAAAACTTGCAGGTGTTTGCGTTGGCACCTACCAGGACTCGCTTGGAGATGCTGGGCTTGACTTGAGCTGCCGGGGCGCAAAAGCTTAGGATGCCAGCATCAAGCCGCTCTATGACATGATGTTTTCCAAATCGGCGCAGATTTGGCAGGCATGAGGGATTTGATTCAAAGTCCAGTCGTTGTGTACACACTGTTCCAGGAGAAGGTGTTGGGAAAGACTGGTTGAGCCTTGCGCCGATGGCTTCGGGCTGATCGTGCTTGCTAATGCTTGAGCCGTTGGCTGGGACTTGCTAACACCACCAGAACGGCTGGTGCCGGTTTGAGTGTCTTACCGGCCATGCGCTCAAGCCGTGTACGCTACATGCTGCCACACATCGCTTCTTCAATTCGTTTGCATACTTCGGTCCCTTTATCCTAACGGTATGGGTCTTCGTAGACATGTTGGACTCGTTGCCAGACGAAGTATGCTCGCCCGAAGTCTCCGTGGGCGAGGCTCTTGAGCCGAAGACAGATGGCAGATGGCAGATGGAGCCCGGCTCACTGCCATGGGCCTCGCACCGTTCCCGGCACAAACAATGCGCACCTTTTGGGTCAAACCTTCGACTAGGACTGAGCCAGACACAGTTTCAGGCAGTGGTGTCGCAGAACTGTCTTGGCTCAGACATGTAGAGGTCCAAAGAGTGCGGGTTCTCTGTGTGACAGCGTCGGGTGCAGGGCGCAGGCGAAGCGCTGTCTTCAGGCGCAGGCACTTGCAAAGCGGCACGGAGCGGACTACAGTTTTTCGGAGGCTCCGATGACCAACCCATCGGGGCTGGCGCCACAGGCTGCTGCGTCCTGAGACGATGTGCGAGTCTTCGCCGATGCACACCAGTGTGGCAATCTGCTTTGTTGAGCTTTTTCTGCACCTTCATCTCTCAGATCTGCGTGAATACAGTCGCGCCGCAACGGTCTCGGTCGTGCCAGAGACCATTGCTTCGATTCTGGCAGTTTTTTTGAGGCAAGTGATCTGCTGTGATTCACAGTTCTGTCCAAGGCTTTTTCCCAGAGGGAAAGATCATCAGCAAACAGATTCGGGCTGAGTCTACTTTCTGTCGCAAGGACTGTGTGCAGTTTCGACTACACATTGTGGCAGAGCCTTGTCCAATTGTTGAGGCCGGTGAGTGGCATGATGTGCGGGGCGGTGGCCGTCTTGTTCGCGATGTCCAGGAGCAGTATTCCAACAGTCTCCATTTGGGAGTGGGGCGCGTCCCGCCATTGTAGGTCTACCCGCGACACATCCGCGAGACCGAGACCCATCAGCACATGCACAGGCGCTTCGTGGTGTGCTCCAGCTTGAAAGCCCGGACCCCTTTTTCTATTGCAGGACTGCGGCCGTGAAGCACCATTTACGCAAGATGGCCGACAGACATGAGATGCTGAGCACCTACGAGCACGACTTCGGCACGCCTGTCACGCTTCTGCAGGAATGTGAACGGCAGTGAACGGGAAGGGTGGTTGTCATTGCAGGCTTTATGACGCGGCCGAAGCCCAGAGATTTCTCGGAGGTGCCAGCCCGGACACAAAGGCAGGTAATAGCCGTAGCAGCAACGGCACTAGCACTCGTGACTTTTGTGAGCTATCAGGAACCTCTCCGAGCCACCGTCTCGTGCAAGCTCTGCCCGTCTGGATCCCGGACAGTGAAGCAAGAACTCGTTAGGACTTCCGGAAGCCTGTAAGTGACCTTGCCGTTCATCTCTTCTGTGGCAGGCTCGCAAGCGGGATGGACTGGTCCAAGCCTCGGAAAACGCACGTAGTAGCATTCGAAAGTCTCCGTTTGTCAGCCCGTCTCAAGGTGAGTACGGGATTGATTCGACGACTCATCCGCCGATGTCTGAACGTCTTGGGCAGTCACAGCGAGCTATTCTTCTTTGTGTCATTGGCATTCAGGCAGTTCGCCAAGACAGAATCGAAGCTACAGGTGCCAAGCCAGACACGAACATTGGAGCAGCCGCACTGTCCAGACTGCCAGGGGTTCCAGAGCTCAGCTCCGCTGCGTCTTTCTGTTGCGGGTTGGGGCGATTGCCGCTGGAGCCCAAAGACAGCTTTCCTGGCATATTCCAGCATCGCCGCATGGTAGTACTGTACATTTTGCTGTCCGTCTCGACCTGCGCCAGCATCCCAACATGATCATGGGCATGACGCAGAAACGGATCACCCTCCAGCAGACCACCAACATCATGAATCTCAGGCTTCGTCCAGTCCGTTCTGCTGACAATGCGCGGACATGTTTAGGCATTTGTGCATTCTGTCTCAAAGACGCAGGGCGCCCGATCTACCCTTTGTGAGTCGCTGAGCAACCGTCGAGATTGTGTTGGGGCAGCTTCTAGATTGATAGAGGTCTGCAGGATTTCGAGGCTCAAGTTCTTTTTTCACCACTAGGACCGTGTTAATGAAACAAAGCACTGAAGCTGGCGTTTGCTTCAGTTCATATGTAGTCCTGGAAAGCTTTCTTTCCTCCATGCGCATCTGCGCATGTTCACATTGCCACTGCCCTGCGAAAGCTCAGGGCTTTTTCTGTGGCACATCATGGCCCAAGTCACTACTCGTACTCTTGCGATCTCACTAGTGTCTGGATACATTCCAGTGACTAGAGCTTTTGCTGCTTTACGCCAGTCTGAATCTTGAAGTGTTTCTGAATATTTGCAGAAGCGATTTTGCAGTATAGCATAACTGCTCTGGTCGTCAACCTCGCCGTAGTGCGCGGTGCAGATCAGTGCAGCAGGTTGTTTCACTGCCTCTCGTCACCTCGTCACTGAGGCCGCGTGCCGTAAGTTCCAAAGCTGCGAAGCAAGTGTGCTCTGCCCACAATCTGGGCCATTCGAGGGCTTGTTCGGGGTGTTTGTTTAGGTTGAATCTTAGCAGTGATCAATGAAGCAGCTTGCTTCAGTCGCACGAACCTGGTGTTCAGCTTTCGAGGTTGCGTGCTTTTTCAATCGTCGCAATCTCAGCAGCTGGACTAGACCTTGAAACTTTGGTGATACCGTGCAACCACGGCCCATGAAGCCGGTTAGTAGAACTGTCTGGGGTGTGTGAGATACACCTGAACTAAGTACAGCGATGTGGAGTCATGATGCACAATTCATCGCCGCATGCTTTGTTCATTTTCGTTCGTTGCTGCACTTCGCATCGATTTCCAGATTCTTTGCAGACGTCGCAGGTGCAAGTGGCATGATCGCTGGCCGGTTTCTTTGCAACACCTGACCCTGCAGCTGCATCACGTTAACATCTCCCCTCTCGTGGGTCACCTTCTGCAGTTCCGTGCGAGTTGCCTGGTGCAAAGTGGTAGTGCGATTGTTGCACGGGCCCCAGTAGGGTGCATCTCCGGTGTAGCTCCGTTGGCATCCTTTTCTTTTTTTTTTTTTTTGGGG